>JAQFZQ010000147.1:0-46767 GCA_034696005.1 Glomeris marginata | reverse complement strand
ATTCCACGCTTTTTATCGACTTTGGTTTCAATATACAAATTAGTTTTCAGGGTACCCTAGAAAGCTGTGTCAGTTCACTTTTAAAGGAAAACTAATGCCGTTTACCGTTTTTGATTCAGACGAATATTCATGGGGTTATACTGAGACAAAGGTACACATGTTGCAAAATGAAGAGGCAGCAGGCGTCCCATACTTTCTTAACTTTAGCACCTAATGTCTCCAAGAATATTCCTCGGAATTCAAAACGGTAAACGACATTGGTTTTCTTTTAGTGTTTTGTATATAAAACTTATTAATTTAATGTACTATATTTTAAATTAAAAAACCATGTCTGTTCACATTTGTAATTTAGATAATCGGATCATAATCATTTTGTAGATAAGTATATTTATTAGATGCGTGAAGTTATTCTTGAAGTAATGCTGCATATCTCTTACAGAACGAGCAACCTCAGTGGGTGTTCCAGCAAATTGTACCACTTGCTGTTTTGTATCCTAAGTGATTTTGTTTCACTGCATGACAATAATGACAAAGTATGAAAACCTGTTTAGCATTATTGTTATGCAGCCATTATCTGTTTTTGAGTTCATATTCACGGCATTTATTGTATATTGTATGTTATATATATGACAGAAAAGTTGTTTGAGGATGACCTGGATTAGGTTAGGAACCAGATTCTGGCAATGTTATGGAGAGTGAGAGTGTAGTTTGTGTTTTGACCTTTCCAATGACCTTTCTGCTCTCAATGTAGGGCTCTTGAAAGATGTATGCAGCCAGAGTCAGTGGCAACTTCCTTTCAAAAATTCCAACAGTGTGCATGAAAATCTCACCATTATCTCACTCTTGGCTTTCGTCTTGGCCTACAAACTGTCCTTTTCTGTTCATGTCCGAGATAAAAACAAACAGAACCCCCTTCCCCCCCCCCCCACCCCTTCTTATTCATAACCACATTTTATTGATCTTGGGAACTTGAAAGAAATTTGCGGTCAGTGTTGTGCGCACGTTTTCTGCATATGGATTCGTTTAGAGCCTTTTAGGTTTTTTATTTAGTACTATAGTGAGGAACTTGTGCAATATCATCCCTGGAGTTTTCAGACTTTCAGAGTGGTATTGCAGAACGATGAATAATAATAGAGCAGTATGCACGATGCATGCAAAAATTGATTCAAATGGATGCATTTTGCATGCAATTGTGTTGCTGACCTTTATTTCGCATCCTTTCTTAAAAGTAGTCTTGTAGATCATTGACCCTTAAGAAAGTAATTTCTTGTAAATTGGAAAAGTATAAAGAACAGATGGTATAAACTCGCTTTTATAAATCTATGTGGGACCTACTATAATAACTTGCATATTTGCAGTGCAATGTTTATTATTGATTTTGTAATGGTTTTTTGAAATGTGTAAACTCCCTTTCAAAACCCTAATGGGTACAAAAACTACGTACTACTATACTAAATTCCAATTTATGTTGGCAAAAAAGGGGTGTGTCTTTGCAAAACTGAGGCGTGAATCTCTGATTATTGGTTTATTTACTAGCCAATTTAAGTGTTTACAAACTGCATCCTTTAGGGGCGTGATCAATCGGGCAGTCGCGATTTACTATTGGCTCTTAAGATGTCAAGATGTCAATTATGAACGTAGGCACTCCCTTTTTTCCCCAAGATAAATTGGAATTTAGCAAACTTAATACTTTAGCAAATTCTGATAATGTACTTCAGGTTGATCCATACAGGGTGAGGCAAAAATCTGGTCTTTCTTTAAATATATTTAAATTACAAAACATTAATACATTTTTGAATAGGGGAGTGAATAGGAAAGCAGGTATGTTCTATCCAAATACGTATTGAACGTGACCTTGCACGTGACCTTCATGGGTTTCAAATTTCTATCTTTTTAACAGTTCGATTTACAAGTACAGTTCAAATGTGGAAGTTGTAGAGCACCTTTGGATCACCGTGTTAAACATTGTTTCAATGTCATTTGAAATGCTGGAGAATTTACAGGAATATACACCCTCTAGGGGAGAAATAATGCTGCATGCATCATCCTTGAATCTAAATTTTAATTATCAAACTTATAACATTTGAAATGGTCTGTTTTAGATGTTTTGAAACTGAGCTAGTGATTAATCCGATTTAAAAAAATATTGAGCATGAGTTGGTCTTATTTTTCATATTTACACCATCCTAAATTTAACATGTATACAGAATTTCATGAATATTGTTTCCGCATTTCGGACATGAAATTAACCCAGATTCCATTCATGCAGGTTTTGCGACGTTGCATTTATAATGATTTTATCATTGGACAATGCTAATGAACTTTCCCTCTTCTTTTTAATAAAATTGTCGGAATTAGCAATTTAAATTAAGTGTATGCTGTTTTTAAACGGGAGCAAATTCATACATTCAGGTCTGTTGAAGTTATTCATGGTTAACGTTGATGAATTAAGCTGTTTAGTGTCCCATGTGACAAGCACTCAGCATTTAATCACAAGTTTATACTTCAACACCTTAACATATCAACTTCATTTTTAATCACAATCCTGAAATCACCTAATGCTGATATTATTCAAATACGTGCCGAACTTCAACAACTTTTTATACCAAAGTTAAATGGCAATGTCATGCATATGCACTGTGCATAATTCACAAACATGGTGCACTAAGTGCAGTGCCAACAACTGCTATGAAGGTATAGTGTAAATTTTTCCAAGTCATGAAATTTGGTGCGAATTCATCGACTTTCATGCTATTTGGGTCTAAAGGTTAGGTTAAAAGTCTTGAAGGTGTTAATGTGTTAAGTTGTGTATTGTATAACATGACATGCTGAACTGGCAATTACATAGTTGATTGTATTTATGCTGAAGAAGAATGAATTAGTTAAGTATCTATCAATCATTTGTATTTATTTCTCCATTGTTCGGAAGTCATGAAAACAAATTAACCATTTGGTAAATATTCACCGCATCATTTCTATAGAAATGAAGAATAAGAGATACATATACATATGTATAATACATATTGCTTACACTATTTTCTCACAATGAACAAATGCTGAACTAAATAAATGTAAGGTTTTATTAAATTACTCTGATTTTAGCAATTTTGACCCTGATTTCATTCCCCATTAAAAACATTTTG
Organism: Glomeris marginata; assembly: GCA_034696005.1. Lineage (NCBI taxonomy): Eukaryota > Metazoa > Arthropoda > Diplopoda > Glomerida > Glomeridae > Glomeris > Glomeris marginata. Next base: position 43,624 of record JAQFZQ010000147.1, on the reverse strand, counting down.
TTGAAAAAGAAATTTTAATTTGTAAACTTAGTTTTGTTTCACAATTACTATTTTTGTGAAGTAGCCAATCATTAATAGTCTATATGTGCAATAGTATGGGTTAAATTTTATGAAATTTTAAGAAATGCTTATTTGGTTCACTTTTATTTGTTTTATTTATATAAGCTTCACTGCACATGAAATGAAACCTAGGCCCAATTGAAATTAGGATGCTAACTTGAAAAATGTTGTGCTCGTTTTTATTTGTAACATTTCTTAGTATTTCTTGAAATAACTATAAAAATTCCCAAACTCGAATCTTTATAATCTTTATCCTCCTATTTTTGAATGTCCTGCATTAAAAATGTCAGGGTCGTTGATATTTTTATGAAGATTAATTCAATATTACAGGAAGTTGTTGCATCGTCCTCAGATCAACTGCTATATTGTCATATATGCATGAGTTGTTTGGAACAAGATAAGAGTGCATTACAACAACCTTGAATTTATTTGGAGCTTTCCAGGCATTGTATTGTCATGGTCTAGTTTTCAGTGTAATTGGCCAAGTGACCTATTCTTTAACGTTGCCAATCATATAATATTGGTTGGGCAACAATTGATTACTGTATTAATATTTTTGTAGCGAAGAATAGAGATTTTAATCTCATCAAATGATACCTGAAATAAGTGTGCATGATGACTTTGTTCCAATAAGGAGATAAATAAATAATAGTTGAGCATTTTGAAAGCCACAATGACTAGGAAAATGATTATAACATTGTTTGGAAGTCATGCAAGCACGAAGGTTTTGGAAATGTAATATGAATTGCATTTTATGTGAAATTTCACAGTTATTGATTTTGCATTGTAAAACCCTGGAAGTTATTTGCAGATTTCTGGTGCATTATTTAATCACTGTATTTAAAATTAATATGCCAACCACCTTTCTTATGACAAATGCAGCATTATTTAATTAAAATGTGTTGACCTCCTAAATGAAATCCAGCCCGGTGGTGGCGCTGCTTTCGATACAGCCTTGCACAGAGCTCTGTTAAATAAGTAGCCTAGCCTGCAAAGCTAGATGCCTGCAATTACAACACTTCTTTCATAAGAATAGACATAAATTAATAACCTTATCGAAAACTTGTTCTGAAAAAGTTTGAAGCAAAGATTAAAAATCTTCCTACATTACAATATTTTGTAATTCAGTAGCTTCCCTGCAGTACCTTGGCTAAATGTTTACCCTGAAAACTAAAAGTTTGCACTCTTGCAGCACATTGTAACTGTCTTTAGGATGAAACCTTGTATGCAATCCAATGCTATCCAATATGTCAGCCAAATATCGTCATTGATGTCACGTGCACAGATTTCTATACTATTTCCCGGCTGATGTTTGGACCTCTTCGGCGGAGCAATGCGCTTTAGCTGCAGCCAAAACCAATGGTGATGACTAGTAACATCCACTCTTGGTATAGGCTGCCCAGTGTAACTGTTTCCTTTTCCATTGCCAGAGGCAGAGCCGATCTTCCCAATTTACCATTGTCCAGCAATTATAGGACAATGAGACCATTTCCATGAACAGACTTTCCTGTAGGAATGTGATGTAACCATTAGCAACAGTAGTTGTGACGTCACACAATGTCCAGCTTGCACCCTGCCCAGTCTTGCATGCTGGACATTGTGTGACATCACATCTGTTGTTGCTAATGGTTACATCACATTCCTACAGGAAAATCTGTTCATGGAAATGGCCTCAATGTTAGCAGTGAGGCGGATGGTTACTATTGGTTGCAGCAAAGCGCATGTTCCGCTGAAGAGGTCCAAACATAAGCCGGGAAATATTATATTAACCTTGGCTCTATTGGATGTGGTCAATTCCGATATTTACAATCCAAAGTGAAACATCTTTAGCCTTGAAGATGAAGGTCAAGGTCACGTTTGGTGCCAATTAAATTGCCCTCATAGTAGGTAACTTATGGAGTGATGTGCCACAGTCATTCCAGCACAAGAGATTTTTGTTCCACCCTGTATACATTCAGCGTTTTGACACATTTAGTGCATAAAGCATACGGTTTACGCTTTTGTAGCTATACAGTCCTTGATAGAGCTTGAAAGTGAAAATATGAAACAATCGGTTGGTCCTTTTTTTGCAAATTTTGCTAGACTGAATAACGTCTGTTCTCACTCTTTTGTGAATTTTGACACACCGTGTTACTTCCTTGGCCGCTTTTCGCTATAGTTAAGGTCATGGCTGATTGTCTTCGCAAAAAGCCCTCCCGAATTACCATTGTCTTATGCAAAGCATTTTATTCCCACCTGTAATAAGTTGTTTGCCCTTTGTTTTGAAACATGCTCTTTATGGTTTCGCAAAATCAGCCATATATAAACTAATTAACGCGAACAAAAGATCAGAAATATGAAAAATTAATATTTAGTAGATCATAATTGGAGCATAAGTAATTATGATGGACACCATCATGTTCATGAGCATGATGCATACAATTGACAAATTAGGTAAATCAAATTACAACGAATGGAAATTTGCAATGGAAATGCTTCTGGTGGATAAGGATTTGTGGGAGTTTGTCGAAGGTACAAAGACTGAGACAGATTAGTAAATGCTGAATCTTCTATAGACTATATTTGTGCAATAATATCACGTTTGGGTTACTTTTCGCACGTTTGAGTTCATTCCTCTGCAGTAACTTTTACGCATTTTTTGGAACAGTTTACATAATTGTCTGTAAATCTAAATACATTAAGTGTATATAGTAGTACATACATATGTAATATGCTTGTAACACATTCATGCAAACCTGGAAAACATGAACAATACATCCACAGTAATGGAATTTGGTGTTATCTGCAATAATATTTTCTGTTGGAAAGTTTGAATCGTCTTTAAAATTGCATCACTTTTTTTTCAATTAATGCAATATTATACAGTAATTATTAACAAATCCTATTGTGCAGTTACAGGTTAGATTTATAACTAAAGGACACCAGATTGCTGAATTTAAATGTGAATATATCAAATATGCACGGTGTGTATGGAAATTCAAAATACTGTTAATTTGTTAATTTTGAAATTTGAAAACTTGAACTTTCAAGGAGTTTGCATGATAAGCAAAATTCATGTAGTGTGTGAATTCCGAATTTAAAAATTGTTGCATTGTCTTTAACCACCCGTGTAAATAGATACAATTAAATTAAATCAATCTAGCATGAAGTATAATTTAGCATGTCGGTGAACCCTATTTTTATTAATTTAAACCACAGTATAACAGCTAACTCATTCACCTTTTGAACTTTAAAAAACTATCAAATAGATTTGTCCACGTCATCAAAACTTGCTGCATGTGTTATTTCTAAAACTTTGTTATGCACATCTGGAGGTCATTGGTCTGCAGCATCTTCACCTAGGTATCCTGTAGAGAGACTTATGCATGAGATTTTGAGTGAATATGGTTCAATTTTTCGGTGTTGTTATTTCTAGCAGATTAGGAGCATTTTTAAGGCGTGGTTTTTGGGAGGAGTAGCAGCAACTAGTCCCACTTTTGTTGGGTTATGCCTGAAATTTGGTTGAAAACTTTCAAACAATATGTGCGAAAGACTTGTTTGTTGCTTTGGAACAAGTACATATATAGGTCAACAGAGTTTCTTTTGTTTAACAGGCAAATCAGGGACAGACTTGAGCTGTTTTAACACTACGCACTTGGTAGTGTTGGGGTCGTTTCCCTCTGTTGCACTACCGGGCCAGGGCTCACAACCCCTAAACCACTTCTTTTCCTCTCTGTCTGTACCTTTGTACAATTCTTTCAACTATCAACTAAAAGGAAAATTCACCTATTCCTTTCAATATCTCCTCCAACAACATGCAAAGTTGAAATGTTGCTTGTATTAAAAAATTCCTTCTTTCTATTCATTAATTCCATTATAATTCCTTTATATAGTACTAAACTACATGCATGATTCTTAGGCAACTTAGCCTGAAAGGAGGCAAGAAGCAATTTTGTTGTTCACACATCATTAAATCCAGATTAATTAATTTTCCAGAAAGCATTTTTTTTATTTCGTATTCAGGATTTTAAATATAAAAAAGTAAATGTTCAAACAAGAATATTCAGCTAGAAATCAGATCACCTTTTTTATATGGCGATTTTTATCATATCAAATTCAGGCTATTATCGATATAATGTCCCTTCCAAGAAGTAGACTGTATTTCCTACTAATACTATAAGAAATGTGAAACCAAATGAGTTGAGTGGGAAAAAGAAAAAAATAAACAATTTTTAATGTATCTAGTGAAATTATTTGCTTTTTTTCATCTTAAGGTTGATTTTGATTTAGGTTACAGATTTGTGACATTTACAACTTTATTTCAAGTACTTTTATATAGAGAAACTGTAAGTTAAATACATAGATGCTTCATGGAGAGTACATTTGGATTTAAATATTCATTAACTCTTACTTGTGAATTAAGGTAATTTACTTGTGCTGATTTTAACTGAGAATGTTAATTACTAGGACACTTGCAAAGCGAGTAAGCAACACCTGTGTATACACATGTTAATTAGGTTAATTTAACATCATTGTTAATTAAAAGTCTAGTGACATATTTTTCTATGTACCTTCATGCAAAGAAATGCGATTTCATCATTAGGAAAATTGAAATGAAATGACAAGACTTTTATATTCAAGTTATTAATTGCAGTCTTAAATTGATGAAAAAGTTAATTGGATTTACCCTAAGCGTTTACCTTCCTTGACTGCTTTGTATACAGTACTATATTAATGATGTACTATGAAAACCCAGTGCTCAATGTTTTAAAAGATGCCACCATTAGTGTTTTCCTAATTGATGCGAATTTACATGCAGCGCCCTCTGGTGTTGCAACCCTAATTACAACATGGTGACTAATTGCACAATAGATTCCAACAATTTGCTCAGCTCTTATGCAATATTTATTGAAATTCATGCAATACCAAAGAAGCTGGTGTTACATTTTGATTTCATCCAACTTTGGAGTTCACAATCTGCCATAATTCTGTCAATTTAATTAAAATATATACCTATTATGCAACTTTCATATAATTGAACAGCCCCTTAACATACTGCTCTACAATTTGTACAAAATAGCAAAATTAGTACATTATTAGAAACATATTTTGAAAGCTGTTCCAATCTCATTGTTTATTCATAAGCAACATTGTATCTTGTTTTATAATGTATGTATTATGAATGTAGAACTAAACATAGTATTAATTAGCAATATAATTTTTTGCAATCAACTTTCTTCTCCATTTTGTAAAATGGCTTCCTTTTTATCATTTCAGACCACTACTGAGGTTGCAACTCTCCATGTACATACTATACAGACTGCATAAGGTAAGCAAGGCATTAGATTTATATAATTTAGGTGTTTTATGAGGTCAGTTTGAAAATGCATATAATAGGAATGTAATAATGCATGTAATTTGAAAAGGCCCTGAAGGTGGGGCGAGGTTCTCGGTCTTCTCCTCCTCTTCCTTTCTTTTTTACTGTGTTAATTGAAACTTTGGGTCGAACTGGAAATGTTGTTGCTGCCAATGAATTGCGGTTGTTGGCTTTCCATTGGTTGTGCTTTTTGATGGCCGACATATTTAAAGCGGAAACGGTTGTTGTTAGTCTGCACAAAACCACAAGGTGCATTGCCACAGGTCCACTTTATTCACTTGCTACAAAGGCAACGTATGTGACTTGGATTTATATTTTTGGCACCAATGGCCATCTTCGATTCCATCATCGTCCTCTTCCTTATAGCAGGTAAGTTATATTCCACTTCCTCTACATCATTGATGATTACAACTTTTTTAACCCAAAATATGCATAATATTTGTGCATAAGAATTAATATCTCAAACATTAAATGCGAATTTGAGGAATCAATTAATGAAGCAAATAGGATTTCGAGTTTTAGTAATATCAGTTGCATATTTCTAAATTTGAAAAAGTAGACAAATAGTTGTATAAAATGTTTCCATAATTTGACATGCATTTTGATATTATGTAGTTGTGGTATACTATAACAAATACACAAATTTTGAATGCACAAAATATTTAGGAGGTTTGCATTGCTTACATTCTTTTAAATGAATGAGAAATACAATTATTTTTAGAAAAATATTTAATTTTCATAGGTAGTAAAAGTATGTGTTGAATTTTATATTATTTAAATGTATAAAATGTTAATTTTGGGGATTCTTCATCGATGTTCATCAAATTAATGAAGTACATTTTAGCAAAGTGCGTTCAATAACTTTTCACAGTATTATCAATGCAAAATACAGTTTACAATTTTACACAGTAGTATAGTAAGTAGCCCTATATAAAAGGCAGAATATTATCCACGTGTGTATGTGTAACTGGTATTAAAGTATTGTTGAGTAATAACGGTTAGAAAGTTTGATCACAACCTGACTATTTTTAAAAAATAGGCAAATTCCATTAAATCTTACTTTTGAGTTTTACCAGGAAGTTAAATATGGAGAATGAAAAATGATATTTCCCACGACTTGGTGTTTGTTCCTGACCTTCAAGGGAATTGGATTTTTATCTTGACCAATTAAGATTGAATGTTAGTTTCGATTTTAAAAGATGATAACCACAATTATAACATTGGCAATAAATGCAATGTTTTAATCTTTTGATTCCTCACTCATATTGACAGTCCAGTAACTATTTGAAATCAGTCGTTCAGTAGTGCAATTAGAGCAATCCAATCGCTTCTCTGCATAGCATGATAGCTTCTCTGCATGGATTGAAAATTTAGTTCTAATAATATTATTGAAATTATTAATTGATACATTAATTTAAATATTTAATATAATTCACCAATTCCTGGAATTAGCTAAATGAGTTGTCCAGCTACATTAAATCTATAGCAAAATAATAATGAACTTGTTGTCTTCCCACTCACTTTTGAAAAGGAAAAAATTTTGGAAATAGTGCAAGTAATGATGACAAATGTTGGCAAATCTGAAAGGTCAAATGTCTGTAAGAGAAACATAAGCACTGTGGAGAAAAGTAATTTGGTTAAGTCGCTCACTAAGATTCCAAATAGTAAACTGGGCCAGTGGAACATGAATTTTTTATAAAAATAAAGCCGCTTTTGATGGAGTTTTTCAAGCCATTGACTGTGTGCATTATGGCCTTTGTGTTCATACACGTTCAGTGTACCTTGTTGGTTATACACTGTCGTTACCCCCATTTGTTAGCTTCTCCCAAATCTGAAAACTTGTTCAACCTTTCAGTATGCAAGGTTGACTTGATAATATCTACAGTGATATGCAAAAATGAAATTCTAACTTTACCCATATCTCGTATGTTTTGGCAATGAATTTTTATTTCCCTTGTTGCAATTCATTGTTTAAAAATTAGAAATGACACAATTATAAATCAGTATTTTCAGTATTATATTGATATTACTGTACTTTCTTGTTAATTCTCCAATTCATAATCTGACTTCCTTAGTTTTATTGCTTATAATAATAGCTACTACAAGTTAGCTTGCATTACATGTTCTTTAATCTTGTATTCCGGTTCTGATAATTATTGAACCGTTTTAGTTTGCATATGTTTTGATTTGTACACACATGCAATACAACATAAATTTTATTTATATATGCATGTCATTGCACGATTAAAATAATATGAAATAGTTGTAAAGCAGGAAGGAAACTATTCCCAGGTGGAGACTTAATGTTATTATTGCTTAATTAAATTTTAAACTTGAATTTTTTATTTACTCGTGTGTTTCCTATATTTTAAATAGTAATAAAGGTCATTACTTCCTCCTTTTTGTATACTTCAAATTTGGTTTGGCATTTCTATCAAGCTATAAATTAAACAGTATTGCATTTATTGATCCTTATTTTGTGCATTCATCTAATTTATATATTTGTTATAATTGTGAAATTTTAAACTTCAGGGATGCAGTGTTTAAAATTCTGTAAATTTGTTTGCAGCATTTGCACTGAGTGCAACTGAAGCAGTAACCAGGAAGAGGAAAATTGAATTTCCAATATTGTATTCGGATGGAAGGGACATTCCTTCAGTGCCAACCCCTGAAGACCCAGATGGTGATGGGGTTATTGGAGCAGCTGGCAGAGATTATCCAATTCTAATGCAAGCTCCTCCCACCTCCTTCACATGTTCTGATAAAATACCAGGCATTTATGCCGATATTGAAACTGGTTGTCAGGTATGTAACAACTGTGTGTATAAAGTTCAGTGTGAAATGAGCAAACCAGCTTATAATTTTCTTTCCTTTATACATGTACCTTTAACAATCATAATTATACATACAAAATAACATAATGTTTATGTATAACTGTTATTAGTTTCGCTTCAGGCTGAACGCACAATGGAAAAAATTAATGTATTTCTACTGTGACAGATATAATTTTAATTGTTGTGTGCAGTATAAAGATATTTGGAGCAATGGGAAACGGAAGTTTGTTGAAAGGCATTGTTTAGTTCCACTGTAATTTTATAAAAATTCATCCTTCCTACCTTCATAATTGTTAAATTGCATGTTGTCATCTGCCGGAAATAATTCATTGCATGCAACTGTAATTCTATGTACATAATTCAGAAATTCAAGCCTCACATATGATTAATTAGTCTGTGAGAAGCTGTAAATGGTGTTAACAGGCCGAATTACTATAATTTTCATTCCCACCTTTCAACAATATCCTCACAAACCACTTATCCAATGAAATTTTAAGTGATTTAGTATTGTATCATACTATATAAAGGACTTCCATCTTTATTTAGAAAGAGAAATGTTTTTTGACAGACCTGGGGCATCAAAAAGTATGACATCTGCAGATATGCATTTATTTGAGTAAAGAATAATGAAGTTGCTGAATTAATCTTTATCATTTACGTAATAACTATTCATGTGTCACACCTCTGCAATTGTTCAATTTATGTGTATAAATTATCAGTATGCATACAAAGTTTGCAATCTACGTAGGCTATCCGGGAAGTATTTTGTTTGTTGTTCAATAAATCAATTCCTAATGACAGTAAAACTTTGTTCCCTTTACTGTAAATTGCTCTTCACATCTTTTAAATGGCCGACTTGCCGTTTGACAAATGTTTGACAGTTGAATTAAGGTCAAATTTGTAATAGACTTGTTAAGTGCACTGGTGGCAACATGAAAAAAGAAATGCACTATAACAATTTATTATGTAGGACCAAGGGACACTTTGAAAAATACGGCAACATTTTTAAAAATAGTATAAAATGCATGTTGAACATTTTGTTAATTAACATTTGGCAATTAATACAACAGCATTATGTATTTAAATAACAACGGCTAATACTTTCCGGATAGCCCTTGCATATATACATACGTATATTACTTTGTTCAAATGAAACGTAGAAACATTTTTTTTTTTATGCGGAGCAATTAAAACATACGTAAGGTATGTTTGGGGTAGTTAATTAAAGCAATATATAAGGAAGTTCCCTGTGCAAGGGTTCGTTAGAAAAATGCACCATTGGCATTCAGACATTGATCATACTTCTTGAGGAGATGGCAGGTTCCGTCCAAGCAATTTAGACTGGTTGCTCATTAAACCACTGGATTGCTTTGACAACAATGTCTGCGTCAGAGTTGAACTGTTGTCTATTTAAAGTTTTTAGGGCTTGAACACATGAAAAATGTTCCAAATGGCAACTATTCAACTTCAGGGTAGACAATGTGACCACAGTAACCCTGTGTGTTACGGTATGAGCCGATGCGGACGCCGCGTCGATGCGGATCGGTTTTGAAACGTTATTTAACCTAACCTAAACTAAACAAAACTGACTTAACTATATTAATCCATTGATTTCATTCACATAAATGGTTGGAATCGGTAGTTAAAAACGATCCGCATCGACTCGGCGTCCGCTTCGGCTCAGCCGGTAACACGCATACAATAAGCAGCGTTTGGAATATTATGTCTTTCCATTTTAAAATGCTAATTAAATAAACAAATATATTCAACACTTCCTTATTTTCCAGGTGTACCATGTATGTCACGCTGACGAACGCAAGGAAAGTTCTCTTTGCGTGAACGGAACTTTGTTCAATCAAGCAACCATGAATTGCGATTGGTGGTACAGTGTTGACTGTCAGAAGTCCACTGCCTTTTACTCGATCAATGCTCACATTTTGAAAGAATCGAGGGAAAGAATTCGTCACGCATACCACCCACACGCACCAATGAACATCGAACCATCAACTGACCATTTCCTGCCAATGACCAAACACAGAGGTCCTCCTCCTCCATCACGCATAACATTCCCAGACCCGACTGTTGAAGACCCAGTTTTCATCGAAAGATTACCACATCTGTCCAAAAAGCGATTTCCTTTCCCAGAAGAAGAACAGCAGGGCCAGAAGGTGAAGGACAGGGTGAGACCTAGGCCATGGCTGCCAATGCAGGACATAGGATCGTTGCGTCCTGAAGGATTCCCAATAAGAGATGCTGAACACCCAGGCAAGAGATTGGGTAGCACAAAGAAATCGCAGAAACGACCTTCATCAAGGCCATCATCTAGTAGAAGTAACCCACAGATGCAACCTGTTAAAAGCGAGGATCAAGTGCATGGTTTCAGCGACCTCTATGCGGGCAAATCAATCGATTCTGATTGAACAATATACATATATCGAACATTTTTCAACCCCACACATACACAAACACACTGAAACAATGTTCATGTGCAGAGTAATTGATAAGTCACTCAACACCTTTTCATTTTGATGTTAATATATGTATAATTATATATTATCATGATTATTGACAGAAGGTGTTGCTTGATGTTTCAGTTCCCTATTGTGCAGGGAAGTCAGCAGATTAGCTTTTCATCAAGAAAAAACATGTATTCATCCCATACCAATCAAAGCATTTGTATCTTTTTTTGGTTTTTCCAGCATTGTTTCACTTTATTTCCATTTCAGATCTATTCCTATATCCAGCATTAATGTCATCAAGATATTTTCGCTTCATCCAATTCTTTTCCGTGCAACTTCATAATTGCACTGTGAAAATCCATATTATATAGGAAATCATTGGTCACATATGTCCAGCATATTTTCATACTTTGAGCCTACAAATTTAAGAAAAGTCGATGATAATGCTATTTTAATTGCTTAAAATCTTATTGGTATTACTGATGTTATTTATTTATTTTATTTGACCTTGGACGAATTTCACAAATGTCAAATCTCAGTTTATCTTGACTTTATTTGGATTGTATGATACCTACATAATTAAGTTTATGGTATTATATCAATTGAATCATCATTGTCATGCACAAAATTTAATTCATTGGTACCTAGAAAACTGCTCATTTATATTTGTGAATTTCATAAGTTGTATATTCATCATTTATTTTTCATTTCAGTTACAGGCTTCATTATAGTGGCAATTTCCAATATTTCATTGTGTGACATTAAGTTGGCATATTATGCAATTATTGCTTTATGCATTTGCAGAACTTGCAAAAGATATTCCAAAGTCACACACCCCATTCCTGCATTTGGTTCCTTAATATCATGCTCTACTTCGTTTTATAGTACAATTTGATATTTAATAAAATTATTAAAAAATGGTTGTCTCTCACTATTCTTTAATTCTGCTCTTACACTCATTACAAAAAAGCCATTCATTATAGATACTGGAAATTATGAAAGCATTGAAATCTGCATGACTGTAATCCACGCAAGTAGACCTATATGCATATATAAGTGGGCCTATGGCCATTGAACTGAAATGCTGTTGGGCATTCGCAAACACCATTAACTTGGGTGCGTGGCTCTAAATCCGTGAGAAAATTGCAAAACGACGAGTTTCTGATGAGATTGTGCAAGGAATAACAGTTGGCGTTTTTGATGAGAGCGAACCAAACGACAAATTGATTAGCCATCCAGGATTAAAACAGTGAAAACAGAGAGGGAAGAAAAGGTGGATGAGCAAAAGTGGCGCTGGTCACGTGTCCTTTGGGGCCCTTTGCTATCACATCGTCGTTTGGCATCTAGCAATTGGATCTAGAAACCAATGGGCCTCAAATCCAGCCCTAACCACGCCATTGCACGTGCTGCACGTGACCTAACCCCTAGATAAAGTTGCAAGTGGGGTTTAGTGGCAAATGCATTAGATGTGATTGCGTTACAGCCTTCATGCGCAAGCACTTTGCGTTTTATGTAAGGACTCTAGGACCATTGTTGCACTGTGTTTATATTTACCACAAAGGACTTGGTTAACCCTAACCCCTGCTAGCTGTTAAGAGGGTTGGTAACATGCTTTGATTTGGCCAACAGGGGAGCTGATGTCAGCCAATGTTATGCGTGTGGCAGTGTTTTTCCATGTTTTCTTCATTAAGGAACTTTGCTAAATTTTTGGAAATATTGTTGTATTGATCCCTACAATATCTACAGCTCCACTGGCTATAATACTATTCAACGTGAGCAGAGTTTTGCACTGTATTGGGTTTATTGAATGCCAACAAATAGCAACACATCAATTGCGCACAAAAATCGTTGGTTTATACCCACCAGTGCCTTTTTGAATGTGGACGCTTGCAGCTTCCGTTTCCCAGAAGGCGTTGGCGTCATTGAAAGCCTACCAGATAATATTTGCTATTATTGCGCACCTTGATTGTATTTTAGACTGCTTTATAGCAATGTGAATGCTAGAAATGAAGTTTTTACGACATCAATGGCAATGGGCCGAATCGAGGCGGGGACCTTTCCTGCTGTGTGCACGTTTCAGTTTCGGCCCTTGGATATGCGGAATAATGCCAAGGTACCGGGACGCCATTACATGCAAAGGAACACGAGACCCTCCCACGCTAACAACATCCCCTATGCGAAAACGCTTTCTGATTGTATCTGCAAAGGCCCTTTTTTTTGTGGCCCGTTCTTATAGACTCCTCCTTGTACTCTTTTGTCAAGATGCTCCGCTAAAGAACTCTGTTGGGAGTCATATGGAGGTGCACGTGTGCGCTGCAGAGGTCTTTGTTCACATTTCGAGGACTTGTTCAGCATCAAGAGTAGAAAAATGATTCGATTTCAACATCTTCCACTTCTGGGCAACTTGTGTAGGTTCTCACATTAAATAATGCAACATATATTCACACACTGATTTGTGGTAAAATGCCTATACACTATAGTATTAATGTCTGGGAAGTGGAATCTGTATAATGTGCAAACCCGCCTTGGGTCTTCGGTTCACATCACTTACATAAATAACATGTTATTGAGTGGCAGTGTTAATAAATATGTGAGAAGCAAATACATGATACTTAAGGTCTAGTTTAGACAAATAAATAATTGAAACAAGCTGTCAATTTGACCAGTGTATAGACATCGTCTCAAGAGGCCCTATTGAAAGAGACAACCATACAAAATGATTTTGTGGGAATTGAAATAGTGGAGCCACTATGATGTTGTAGTCGAATGAAGAAATTGAACGACTGATTTTTGTAGTGGACATGTACAGTCGTGATGAGAGTAGTTGTCGCCGATATTGCTCTGCAAGAAAGACAGTTGATACCCCGCCCCAAATTGCTACCTACCGTATCCAAAAGATGAATAGAACAGCATAGGATTTTTAATTACGGTGGGTGGCAATTGGGGTATCGGCTGTCTTTCTTGCAGTGCAATATCGGCGACAACTATTCTCATCACGACTGTACCTATAATGGAACATGTAGTGGACCACTATTTCAATTCCAACAATGTATAGTATTTTCAACAGTATTTTCCAATAGGGGGTTCATGTAACTTTCAATTGTTGTGGTAGTAGTCAAATTTGTGAATTTAGGGATTTCTGGGTTTGACAGGTTTCCACATTATACAGTTTTCCAGTTTTTCCAACATATGACTGCTTCTTCCAGTCATGTTTTTCTTCTCCGAAAGCTACACAGTCATGTTGTTTCTTTTGTTCAGAAGAGCGTCTGGAATTGCAAAGGGCATATTGCTGGTTGGCTTCATATACTAGATCCTGCATTCAATAAATATCCCCAAAATGACGCGAGATTTGAAGGGAAGAGACTGACTGGTGCAGGGCTTTGCTTTACATAAAGGCCCTACAATTTCTATATGGAGCATGAGACATAAAAGGTCCTTTGGTTCTGGGGAGGCCGAAATGATAAAAAGGACGATGAGCGAGCTAGGCGACTGTTTTCTCTGAAAACAGACTCCAACCACGCAACTATAGGGCGTGTATGAAGGTGATTGGACTTGGGCAGCAGCGTTTATCTGCAAAAGGGCCCAGGGGTAGACTTTTAATCGAAAGGGCACAATCGCCCTGGAGAGGAGTTCGTTTAGCTTGGCGCAGCCAACCCGTGGCCTATGGGGCCCCAGAAAGGAACCTCGAAAAGTGCATTGAAAAGCTCTGCGACGGATCAACCCGCAAGCCGACTTTGGTTTTTGACTCGAGTGTTCAAATGGTCTATTGAAATGCGGGCAAGAGGAAACGTTGCAGGACGTCAAAGGACCTAATGTGTGGCATGCCTTGTACGTTTCCCAAAAAGGGAAGAAGGTTCGGTGACGCTTAAGCAACTTCTTTTTCGCCTCCTTCGCGCAATCCTGATTCAATTTGATGAACCTGTTCCTCAATTATGCACGCAGTTACAGAGATACTGAAAGCTGCTAGCATGAGCGCCGTAGTGCCAAGTGGGGTGCACCCACTCCCATCATGCACTGCAAGCACAGGAGTTCTTACTGTTAATTATACTGGCTTCACTCCTATGCTTCGATCATAATACATTGAACAAGGGGAGGTGCGCGAGGGCAAGAACAGACATGATGGAAATTAGATAAGAGACGCAAACAGAATCGGCATACAGTAATTTATTCCTCTTATAAAAATTGGTTCAGCCACACTATAACGTGTGTTGCAACATGTTTCAAACCAGCATAGGCAACACAGTTTGCCTAAAAGTTGCCAGCACTGCGACGCTTCACATGCGTGCAGGGAAAACAGTGCAAGCAACATTCAGGCAAAGCAAGGGGCAAAGCACTGTTTTTCGAACGACGATATCTCCGCTCCATTGCATCGTAATTTCAATCTTTTTTCACCTTCCGAACCAGCTAGATGTGCACATCATCTCCCTAATTTATACCACCTACCTATCTTGCAAGTTACAAATTCTGCATTTTCGAACACCCTGATTGTGCGTTTCAAAGTCCTCAAAGTGCACATTAGCAGATGTCCCCCAATGTGTACCTAATGTTTGCAAGTTTCTTTTTTGATATTTGCTTTCATTTGAGATATTCCAACCACACAACAGTTAGCTGACTCACCCTGTATATTACCTATATAGGTAATAAATTTGTTGTCTGACTATTGTATTGTATACAGTCCTATTCACAGAACACCATAGTTAGCCAGCATATGGAAAATCTTACTGCGCATTATAATTGTTTCTTTGAGATCACATTTAGAAATTCTAATGTTTATTGTGGCATGATGTTAAACATGCAGGATAAATGTATGAAGATAATATATTTCATAAGTGGCAATAATAATGCATTTATTCGTTATGTAATGGCATTAGGTGTGGTAAATAACAGCAGGAATAAATTGTAATAAATGTATGAAGTTGCTAAAATTTCAATTGCACAATATGACAGCAATGAATATAAAGTCTAATTTTTCAAGCACCCCCATATGCACCCTTCACTCGTTTCCTCTCAATAGGTCCATAATATCCATAAGGTCCATTGATAATGATGAATCGACGATGTTATTTGCCAATAGATAAAATAAATAAATTTGAATAGGGCATTTGTTGGAATGCTGAATAGGTAGTGGTACATGCGGCTTGACAGCTTTTGGATTAAATTTCCAAATAGAGAGTGTGTAGAATGAAGGAAGGGGGCCTTGCTTCTCTATATGGTCATTGCTATTATCTACTGTGCTCCTCTCCACGAGCCAAAGGGACCCCGACCGAGTCCGGCTGTCAAATTAACAAAGTGCCAGTCCTAAAGACTTCATT
Source organism: Glomeris marginata (assembly GCA_034696005.1). Lineage (NCBI taxonomy): Eukaryota > Metazoa > Arthropoda > Diplopoda > Glomerida > Glomeridae > Glomeris > Glomeris marginata. The sequence goes on along the minus strand of JAQFZQ010000147.1, from coordinate 27,603 downwards.
GGGTGCTTTGGTCAAATGCGAAACACGAGACTCTAGATACTCTGCAAACTAGAATCGCAAGCAAGAAGCAAAAGAAGAGGTTGTGCTTTTCAAGACGACCAGCTACATGTCCCGTGTAGTATATACTTGTTGTGTTATAGGCGCAGGGGTACTATGCAGCAACATGCAGTTAGGGCAGTTTTGCTCGTTGCTTGCATGGTGTTATAAGGGAGAGATTTTGGGGCAAAGGGGAGCGGCCAACACCCCACCTACCCTACAACTTTTCAATGGAGAAGTTGAAGGGTAGGAGGCTTCAGCCCCTAACCTCTAGCTCCTTTTGCTTGCGTTTCAATCGGAAGCCGATTGACGAGAGGCTGAGAAGGCCAGGGGCAAAAATGAGCCAATGCTCAGACCTTTGGTGCAGTGGTGAAAAGATGAAGTTTTGGCCATGCAAGATGGATGCCGTTTTTCTGATCACTCTTTGACATGGCTTGGCTCATGACGTCAAACGCGGGCTCTTCAACCCACAACAATTACATTCTACACACTACTATACTGACGTGTACTTATGAAAGTGTCAAAGGAGTTATTGGTGTGAATGCCTCAAAATATTTCACATATAGTTACATATTTTCTCACGGCCTGCACATGTGTGACTGATTGAGTATAACCAAGTATAACTGCACATGCATATTTCCAAGTGAATATTGTAAATGGGTCTTATGTATGTTATTGTACCTTTAAATCTATTATTGTATACATCTGAAACTACGTACTGCACACATGTGTGAAACTTTGTCCAAGCATAACACACAAACACCTTTTTCATTTTTAAATTATACGAAATTTTTAATTAAATTATTTATTTTATTCAAGCAATAATCTTTTCTATGTTTGACAAAGCAGTGCATGAAGTCAACTATATAATAATACCTTACTGTCAACATAAATTGCCCTGCATTTTACATATTTAAAACGTTTTTTATTAATTTCCCATCCTTTTCAATGAATGGTCCCTGTTAACTTCAAGTTACTTATGCATAAACTATTGATAAACTATTGAGTATAGGTCAGTGTTAGGTGACTCACCCTGTATATGATGATGTGCATTCGTTATTCGTTGCTTTGTGTTATGATTTCGGTCTGTTTGCAAACAGATCTGTAGGGTGACAGTGTTATTGATTAATAGATCATGATGGTGATGATGTGTTGGCAGCAAGTGGTGCACAATGGCAATGCACATGCTTATTTATCCATAAATGTAGACGGAAATATAGTGCAAGTCGTAGGAAGTGACAAATTGGCATTTAGTTGGGTCTAAACGATGAGGAGGGGAAAGGGGATTGATGGCCACCACACGGGGTCCCAATGTGCTAACTGTCGTGCAAAAAGAGGGGGTGACATCGGTGAAAAGACAGCCCCTTCATGGCCTTTTGCTTTGCTACTCGTCATGAACATTGGCTACCAGTTCATGTCACGTCCTGAGGTGTACATATAAAAGAACCTTCTTTTCCAACTCCATATAGCCCACAAAACCAGAGCATGCTGCAACTCGAGGGGTCTTCTATTCATGCTCCAGTTCCCCTGATAATAATCACCACAAGGTGCAAGAAATATCCTTGAAATTAGTTTATGTATGCATATCATATAGGTAAAAATAATTGCTCAAAAATCAATTTGCCTGTTTCTCATATTTCTCATCCTACATTCAGAGCAAGTTTATCATGAAGTTGTAAGCAATTTTAATTACTGTAATTTACTTAGCAATATATAGCTTATTTGTATTACAGGTACAAACTAAATCGCTATACTTTATTTCAAATATAAATATTTGCATCAGGGCTAAATTAATACTGTGAACCTTGTGTATGTTGTTGACCACTCACGGTTCCCGAAAAATCCGGTCAACTTTTACAGGTGGTCAGCATGTAAGGGTGGTCAGGTTCACAGGTTTCATTGTAATTTAAATAGGTAGAAACATTTCTAAATTTTCAGAACAGTTAAATATGAAAAATTACACCAGACAGTTTTAAGACCTTCACAGAAAACGGATTCACTTTAGTATAATCCCAGTTAAAGAAAAAGTTTTACTCTTTGTTCGCAATTTAGTGAAATGTGACTGAACTCTTTGCTTGAAGAAAACGATCTCCTAACATTATTGTATAGAAATATACAGAAGTTGTGTTTGAAGTTATGCGGGATTATGTTTTTATATTTTTTAAGAGAGAAAAAACTTATAAAGGAAAACAGCCGAAAGAATTGTATACAACAAAAGATGAAAGTTGAACAAGTTTTCCTTAAACCCCCTCCCCTGCTGATGTTTTATTTATTCAAGTTTGCAACGAATAATTTCCCAATACATTTGAATTCAGTTTAAGATTTTTTGGGCTAAAAAAAACATGGATTGGGTCCCGAAGAGGTCTGCATTTCTCAAAATAAGACCATTTTTGTGGAGTGGAGAATGTTTTCAGTTCTCTCACCCGGAAACTTGTCACAAACCAACGTTTTTTCTCTCAATTTATCGACAATTTCACCCTGACCTCTCACACATTCATCGACAATAGTTTGGACATTTTCTACATTTGGCCCTATAAATTTAAATTTGTTAAATAATACAGAAAGTTTTCTGATGCAGGGGGTGTCGTGCTGGAAAGCTGCTCCAAATTATGAAGTGCATTGCAAATGTGCCCTTGTTTTTGTATCTATCTATGCATAGGCTATTGAATAAATGAAGATCGATTAATGTATGGGGTAGCGATTTACTGGTTGAATATAGTGTATATGGGCGTATCGACACGGTTTGATCCCTTGTAAATCTCTGGGCACTTCTTCATGATGTCCACGAAGGCTCCGACCTCTTGTCAATGGGCTCAGGCAAGCGGTAATAACTCGGCTTTTCCCCAATACAAAATGAACACTATTCTACATAGTATAGGCCAGTTGCATTGCATCCTCTTCTTTTTACTTCACTTCTTTTCTTCAATGTGCTCCCCCTTTTTTTTACTGCATGCGTCAAATAGTAAACCAACAACAATAGACCGGCCACAGCCACCAGCGTTTAGCCCTCAATGTTTGGACCTGTTCCATAAAATTGCATCACTTTACAAAACATGATAATACATTGGGCTTTACAATATGCCACAATGTAGCAGTGGCAAGCCCCATGTAATAGGGAATTTTTTTTAACTATATCACATTCTTACAGCAGGTCCTTTAGTGACATTCAAAGCTGTATTTACTATATAATACAAAATCTTATTGGGATTTGAAGCACTGGTAGACGTGTGAAGTATATTTTGCTCTATATTGTAGTGGAATAAAGTGTTCAAAAATGCATAACAGGACACAAAATGCATAAAGTGAAAGATAATTACATAACAAACCACATTAATCCCTTAAAAACTGATGAATAAGTGGAATAAACCATCGACTTTCTAAAGTCTCATGCTTAATTGGTATTTTGTTACAACCAAATTAGAAGAGGAACACAGAAATCAATAAACGAAATTATGTAAAGTGACAAAAATGATAAAGTTTCCAGGATTAAGGAAAGATTTCAGTATATTTCCAGGATTTCAAGGACAACAAAAAATTCCAGGATTTCCAGTATCAGTAGACCCCTGTACATGCAATTAAGTGTATTTCCAGTTGGAGAAATGTAGAATTTAATGCATGATGCTGCTCACAGAAATCTATTATGCATATTATGAATCAATTATAGGATTTCATGTTCAGTGACGTTTCCCTGCATGACACAGATTACAAAATAATCCAGGGAAGCAATTTTCTGAAGCTGGGTATTGCGGAAAAAGTTACATATGGTCAGAAGTTATAACGCAATCGTTTCATCCCATTGTTTCTTATACTGTGCCATGCATAAACTAACAAGGTTCTATTTCTATATAGAACACTGCATGAACTATATAACTCATTGTTTTGCTCTGTTTGCACTGGTGCTCAGAATTATATGTAGGGAATGCAGTTCAATAGAGATTCCTAGCCGACTCACCCTGTATATTGAGTATAACAAGAGCATTTTGTCATCTAAATATGTGAAGGTTTTGCCAGGGATAAACGGTGGCTTTGTGGATCTTTGGGTTTTGAACCGTTTTGAACACCTTGGTAAGTTCATGCTGAGTGAATGTCTGCGGTATGGCACATGTAGGGGGCACCAATAGACTTCTTTGTGTGCTTCTGGGCAATCTGACACCGGATTGCCACCGTGAATACGCATCTTATCTGATGAAGATAGAACTACTATGCTCATCCTGATAAGCAAAAGCTGCCCTATACCAACACGTGAACACCACCAATCGACTTGGAATCGGTGGGAAACGGCAACCTCAGACATAATTTTCCCCTTATCCTTTAGTCCTCCAGTGAAACTTCATGTCACTGCCATGTTAAAAGTAAGCCTTCACATACACACAAACTTCTGTCATGTCTAATTTAGAACTCTTTTTTGCAAAGCATCCAGTTTTCGAATTAACCAATGAGTATATCATTATTAGATGATCATTTTTTATCATTTATTGGGTTGTTGAATAACTCATTAATTAAATGGTTTTAAGCTTTTGAGACAGAAATGATCATGATTTCAAGCAATGGTTGAACTTTTATGTGAACTGCTTTGGAGTTTATATGCTGTTATATCTGGACTTGGGCTATATAGGAATCTTTTGGAAAAGATTACAAGAAGCTGATATAGAAACGTTGTCACATGCAAGTTTCCGGTGTGTCTCTTCCGATGCTTCGCTTGCTTGTGTATCTATGGCTTTTTTGTTGGATGTCCCTTGCAGAAAGTGCAACTTTTCGCCCTGTTAAAGCTGACATCACATACAGCATCGATGGTGAGGAAGTGCAGTCCAGTGATTATAGTTGTCGCCCAATTTGAGCAAACGCTTGTGTCCACCGGACCCTAAAGACCCCCAAATGAGACGTTGACAAAAATCAAACTTTCTCTTTAGACCCCATCTTATAGCTAGCTCTATGGCTTGCTGTAGCTGCACAAGTGGTGCACATTGTCTAAATCATCACATAATCGTATTTTTTATAAAGATTGTATATACAGGGTGAGTCAGCTAACTGTTGCGTAGCTGGTATTTGGCAAATGAATGCAAATATCAAAAAATAAGCATGCAAACATGATGTACACATTGGGGGACATCTGCTAATGTGCACTTTGAGGACTTTGGAACGCACAATCAGGGTGTTCGAAAATGCAGAATTTGTAACTTGCAAGATAGGCGGGTAGTATAAATTAGGGAGATGATGTGGACATCTAGCTGGTTCGGAAGGTGAAAAAAGATTGAAATTACGATGAAATGGAGCGGAGATATCGTCGTTCGAAAAACAGTGTTTTGCCCCTTGCTTTGCCTGACTGATGCTTGCACTGTTTTCCCTGCACGCATGTGAAGCGTCGCAGTGCTGGCGCTGTGATCTGAGCATGATGTCTTTTAGCATTGTCTTTAGTGCTGCTATGGACTTACTATTCTTGCATGCAGTAAGGGTACTAATATCTTACTGCATTCCAATGCTCTGTCCACGTGACAAAATTGTTTTCACTTTCTGCATCGACATTAACGTTTGAGCGGATTGTCGCAATGCGAATGTTGAATTTATTTATGCCTGCTTAAAATTGTACAATGATTCGCTGGCTTCACAATGCAAATAATTCCGCATGTCTGCCCATGAAAACATACGGGATGACTGCATACAAGATTGTATGTAGACATTATTTGCATGGGTGGCGTGGGGTATTATAATATGGGGTGGGGTGAGTACCTTGCTCCCTTTTTCTGCTGTACGACTCGTAATTCGCGTTGTTGAGACTCCGGTGACTAGATCACGCTAGAGTTGATCTCGTGAAAAGAGCTGGAAATTTTGGGTCTTGGTTCTGGGCGAAAGGCACCTGCCTTCGGCTTCTAGCACCGCTAATGCCGGGAAAAAGTCTCCTTTCGCACGCAATATACACGGACCCTCCTCCCAGCTTAACTCGCTTTCCCCTTCATTTGCTATGCTTTCAAATTGCCACCATTCACTGGACTCAACTTCAGTTGAGAATCCTTTCGGAGTCGGCTTCATTACGACTCCTGCAAAATGGCTTTTGTGCACGGCCATAGGTGCGTTATGCCCCATGTCAGCCTCTAACGTCCACTATCAGCCTACCTTAACTTCCCTTCTCCCTGTGTGTGTATACTGTATAGGGACACCATATACATAGCAGAAGCCCTACAGCAAAGACATGTATCTAAATAAGTTAATAAGATATTATTACATACCTTGTTATCGTGTGATTTCTAAGCTATGCAAGTGTATCTATACTATATACAGGAAGCCCTGTCTTCTAGGAACCACAGTTTCGTTGCTAGGTTTGATTGCGGGAGGAATATGACAGATAACTAGAAAATACAAAACAATTAGATAGTACATTATTTGTGTAAAATATTTAAAAACTTTGTCCATATACCAGGGTGTCTACTAACCCGATTTGAATTCCTGATAATCCTGATAAAGTCATGATTATTGAAAATGGTCATGAAATTCGCGATAAAGCCATGATTTTTTGAAATTTATTTCATTGAACACTAATTGCTCACAATGCCTGAATAATCTGAATGTTTAGGTGGAAATAATATGGGAGTGGGGCCCTCGTAGAGCTATTATGGCTGCTCCTCCTAACCATTCACTTCATGAGGTTATAAGAAATATAAATACTTTTCAAATTAGTATGCTAGATTGCAAACATACACACAGTTAATTCATTCACGGAAATGTTTTTATGAGTGTTCAATTTCTGGTGTTCATACACTATATAAAAATGCAAATTGAGATTGCATGAAATAAATGTTCTTATAAATGGTAATAAATATGAGCGATTTATTCCCTAATAGAATGCAGTCATCAGTTGCAAAGGAGTTTTTGTGAAAAATGTGTCTATCCCACTTGAAAATCTGAGTGGTGGAGTTGATTCAAACTGGTTGTGCATCTCAGGTAGACATTGGATAATTTATGGACACCCACTATTTGATGGTGCAGATATTGAAGAATGTGCGCCATGTTGGAATGTTCACCTGCAACTTTATGCATGTTGTCAATTGGAGTTTGCACGTGCAAGAATGCATTCATGGTTTGGGTTGATGAAAAGCAAGGGACTTTTAAAATAGATATAAAGCGAGAAGAGACTCTTTGTTTGCGAGCGTCGAAAAGGCGCAGGTTTTCCCTCCAAAGTTCATCACATGATGTGACCATTCACCAAGTTGGGTCCGTAATAAGAGACCCTTTGGAAATGGGACTCCTCCAACTATGGCTTCTTCTCCTTTTTTCTCCTTCGTTTTCATCTACTATATGTATACTTGGTCTTCGTCGTCTAGGCCGATGATAACTGAATTGTCACCCATATTATTTGGGAGGACCTTTTCTTTTGGCACCCATTGTGCACTGCTCTTTTGGAACAGTCACTCCACCTGACGTCTCAAACTGCCATTGGTTCACTGACAGGTTCCTCGAAACTCCTCCAAACGTTCAGCATTGGCAGTTTGGACTTGGAACTGTACATTATAATACCTTTTATTGCGCGGATTCATTTTTATACTCGAGTGATTTAATTTCTGTAGTACTTATGCTGCAATTAAGAAGCTAACCATGTGTTAAGATGAGGTTTATATACCCTATATGTGTTTGCTTATTAAAACTCTACTATATATAAGCACTACGGAAATTTGCTTCTCTCACAATGCTGAACCAGTGCTGCAACAGGTCTGCACGTGAAACAATGACACACCTGCGACATTTCTGCTGCAAGCCTGCAATGTGCCTGCTTCATACTTTAAAGTATAGCCCTATGTGGCAATTTGCATGAAGTCTGAAGGAATTAATTTGTTCTGCAGCTATTTACCACATCAGCTGCACAATAAATTCGCTGCAGACTTCCTGCAGTTTGTCATGTACTTAAAGTATGCAGCAGGCACATATTGCAAACTTGCAGCAGCCAAGTCTCGTGTGTAATTGTTTCGCATGCAGACCTGCAGCAGCTAATTAAACTTTTTGCAAGGGTTTCAATTTGTTTTGCGTCACTGTACGCATGAAATAATTTAATTGCACTTCACCAAGTTCAGTTCTGTTGTTTTTACTCAGTGTTGTATCCTTTGTTCACAATATATTAATTTCTCCAGCAGTATTCCAGTTTTAATCATTTCTAATCCTCACATCTCATAGCTCCTCATCACTCCACACCCACAATTGGGATTGCACCCCGCTCAAATATATGTGGCCTAGCACTTGGTGATGTTGGAGAAGCTGTATATATGGGCCTCACCAAGTTTACTGTTTAAACAAACTGAAACTGGCCAAAAAAGACCAGGTGCGAAAGGGTTAGGAGTGGCCAAGATGGAGTGGCCCATTGATCTGCAATTTATTTATAGCATAACGTCTCAAATATCACTGGTTCAGCAAATATCTTGTTCGGAAATGCGTTTGTCCATTTTATCTTGTATAGTGTATGTCAAGTTGCCCATGGTATACTATACCCTTAGGTACCCCCAAGGTGCCCAAAGGTACCCCAAAGGTATACCCTAAAGTAAAAACCTCCCTTTCATCAAAACGCACCCTCAAACCAGATCAAGGATAACAATCTGAACATCTGTTTCACATAGCTATTACTTTATTCCATATATGTGCAGTACAGTAAGTTGTACATAGGAAAGCTAACCTGTTTGGCTCAGATTTCTTGCAGGGAATGATTTTGCAAAGGGTATTTTTCTTTCAGTGGGTTGTGGCTTGTAGTTCCTTGGACAGGCTTTTTGTCTGTCGCCGTTTGAGCGAAAATCGCCATTGCTCGTTTGATTCATTTAATTGAATTGAGTTTATGGGTGTATTTTGAAAAGGACCAATTGATGTTCAACGATGCGAATCTCTGTTTCCTAAACACTTTGTTTGAGTTTCTATGTGCAAGGGTTTATTTTCACTTATGTGAATGATCGTCTCATGTTACAAAGTGCCGAGTTTGCTGTTGGTCACTTTTAAATTGTCAGGAATGTCTTGTACAATTTACATACAAACATATACAGGGTGGAACTGAAGTACCGATGATTTCTAAATAACTGCATCATCAGTATGATCTGTAGTTAAATTATGGTTATGAGCAAATTCGAGCTGCCACATGATAATATCTCTAAATGACTATAGAATATTTAGTTAATATTTAATTTTATGCAGGGTGATTCAATATTTGAACAGTTTCAAATATGTATTACTCTGTATGTATGTATAATAAGTTTCAAATGAACATGTGGTTTATAACTTGGTATGTGCAAGGTATCATAAACTTAAGAACAACCTTGATTGTTGAAGTTGCTATAGTATATGGTGAATATACGTATATTGATGTAAATGAAGCTATAGTTTGAAAATTACATAGAATAACTATATACGTATACATTAATAGGGTGTTAATTAAATGTACTATAGTATTTGGATGGCCAGGAATAATTTATAATTTGCAGCATGTCATCCATTGTCATGTTGGAAAGCCTTTAGGGGAGTAAAGGGTCTTGCCAACTTTGGGATTATTGTATATGGGAAATGAAGGCCGAAAGTCGGCAAAACAAGTCATGGGTACTTTTGTCAATGGGCCTGCATGGTTAAAGTCTTGAGGTTAATTACACCACCACTTTGAGACCTGCAAAGTTAATCCATTGACAGGTAAGCTGAGAAAGAAGCCGGCCTGCTAGTGCAATAATCTGCCATCAACTGGGATTAAAGGCCCTTTAGGAACAAACAAAAGGTATTTAACAATAAGGAACTGTACAGGTATACCCATATAATGACCGTGAGAAAGTTGACTTCAATGTACTGTCTGCTGCACTTCTGCATAGTCCAAAAATTTCAATTTTTGGTTTAAATTTGGTTTAAATTTACATTTCATTATTATATGTATATAATAGTTGTGCAATTGTTTTGGTATAAATCCTGGTTTTAAATTTATAATTTAATTGTTAGATATTTATACATTGCTTAAGTTCAATTTCAGATTGTATTGGAATTAATAAGCAATAGATAAATGACATTGTACATTTATTAGATTTTTATATTGGTATACTATACTAGATTAATTTAGAAGAAATGTTTATGTGGTTCTTGATTGTTTGGCTATTGTTTGCCTGCAACTTTGACATCAATCAAACCTTGGTGACATTCTATAGGTGCAGAGATGTTATTCAGCCACAACTAAGCTCCTCCCATTCATCCAAGTGAATCCAATGGAAGCAAAAGTATTGGGTTTCCAAGCAGCCTATTGGGTAAAGAGGACATCACAGGGTCACTTTGTGGTGATGAATATAAGATGGTCATGGAAGCCCAGAGGTAATAGTTTGGGCATGAGCTGAAATCCTACTAGGTCAAAGTTGAAACGGTCACATCTTTTTTGTGGATTAGTACATCGGTCTATTGGCACAAAAATATTTGTATCGTTGGAAGAAGGAAGAGAGATGAACGAAGTGTCTCCAAATTTCGTTTCTGCACAACAAAACATCAACAAGGTTCCTGGAACATCAAGTAAGTATTTGCAAAAATGTATTTTCATATGTGAAACTGTTATTTTGTGTTTCATTAAGTTTTTGTATTTTTAAGATGGCTAATAGCAAAAGTTTTGAGCATATATGAATATAAAAATTAACCCAAAAATTGTATTGTACTTTATCCTGCGAGGATAGGCCCTAGCTATTAACAGCTTGCTCTGCATGATATACCTAAATATTTATGGACTTCTTATATATAATTTATATTTAGCATAAGCAATATAAATGAACGTAGGCTACAACTTCCAAAATTTAATAGTTGTACATATTTAGGGAGCCATGTATTATGCATGATCCATTTGGTTCGAATATAATGAAGTTAAAAAATTCAAAACTCTGACTTCAGCATGCATGTAAACTATAAAATCATATTGTCAAATAATTAATTGTCTTGTCAAAATTTTGATGGTGTTTTGATTTAGATTTATGGAGCAAGTAAAAATAAGCCTACTTCATTGTGTGCATTCTAAGGCCTATGCTAAATTATACATCCATGATAATGCACAAGCTTTTGCATACATATAGAATTTAATTTAGTACGAACAGATCATGACATCACAACTGCATGATTTATTGTTTTCATTTATTTAGTATAAAGACTAATTTATTGAATAAATTTTCAGGTCGAATTTTGCTGGATATACCCTGCAAAGTGTGTCAGGATCATTCTTCTGGAAAACATTATGGAATCTTTGCTTGTGATGGGTAAGTAACTGATTTGCCAATGTATACTTATGTTATGTTTGTAAAAAAAATGATTCTCAAGTCCGGAGTCTAATTTTATATAGTAATTAAATTATGCATTGCTATAGCATATACAAACTTAAGTTTTTACATGGAAACCTTCTTAACTTTTTTATAGGCGTACTGTACAACAAAAGTAATGTTTAGCAGTCAATTTGCATTTGGTACTAATGATTCCAGAATCCTGTCAGTATGATCCAACATTTTCAAGGGAATATTGACATTTATTTAATGTTGCTCGATCAGTGCAAATGATGTAACATATTTATTATCCATTATAGACTAAATTAACTGAAAACATTTATGTAAGCATTGTTAATGGAGTAATTAAGTTGATACAGCGTAGAGTATAGAAAGTAATTATACTTTCTATACTCTACAAAGTTTTCTTACATTTAATATAATATGAAGTTTAAAAAATTAATTTACAGCAAATTGAAAGTAATAAAAATCAATTATAATTTAATTACATGAATTCATAAAACTAGTTATACATGTGTTTGAATATGTAATTCCTGTTCTGGACTTCTGAATCACTTTTCATGCATAGATATAGGGTGTAGTGCTTGTTGGATGCATGTAAGCCTATTGAAGAAATCAAAAGTTGGAGTTTAATAGTGCATGGGTGACAAGGACATTATTGGGTTAAACAGTCGTTGTCACCCTTTGTAGACTTTGGTCACATAACACCCCAGTGACACTTTTGTCTATTTCGTTGCAGATGTGCCGGCTTCTTCAAGGTAAGCCAATAGACTTGAAGTACTCTTTCTCCTGTCTCTCTGTCTTCTCTTCTTCACCCCTTTTAAAAGTTTGCTCCCTAAAATCTAAAACCCTGAACTTGATAATAGACGGGTTTGAAAATCGGTTGGACGAGTGACAGGAAAACTGCGAGGGAGTGTCCCAACTGGCCCACATTTTTCCAAACTGGATATAACTCTTTTATATTTTGTTGCTTTGAAACTTGACGCCTGATCGTTTATTGCATGAGTCTGTGCAGAGAGGGAAAAAAAAGCTGTGAGACTATATATTCGGATAAAGGCAGGTCAAAAAGGGTGACACCAAAATTGCATCATGTGCTCTCATCCAAAAGCCCCTTTTGGTACCACATCAACTTCAAAATCTATTCAATTCGTAACACGTGCTTCGTCTTTTATTCATGATTTTGCCTATACAACACTGGTGTTAATTGCTCCAGAGAAGACACTTTTATGTATAGCTGTCTGTCTCCAGATATTTCTTTCAAAATTATTGTGTACAAGTTAAATAATTATGCAGTCGACTCGTGGGAACACACTGTATTGGTTGACAACATAATACAATGGAAGTTAACTGTTCACATTTTCGCATAGTATAGACAACATTATATTTTACAATGAAAATAACCTATAGCTCTATTAGTTATAGGGAAATTAGAGCACAAATTATTGAGCATTTGAAAGAACATTTAAACTTTTAAGCCACAGAAATCCATAATTAGAGAAATTACTTAATTGTTTTTAAATGTAGGTACAGAAAATTGAGTTACCCTGCATGTTTTTGATCATTAATTATATATGCATTTGCATCATTATTTCGACATTAAATGTTTGTTTCAATAATTAAAAATTATGAATGTGTTGTTTATAAAATGTTAAGAAAAAGTATTTTTATCCTATTCTTTGTTCCCATTTCAATCCTTTTAATTCATCTGCGGTTATGAATGTAATTATTTATAGTATGTAAATGATAATTTGTTATTTGCAGAGATCTATCAGAAGAAATCGACAGTACATCTGCAAAGCAAGGAACCAGGGAAGTTGCCCTGTTGACAAAACTCACCGCAATCAATGCAGAGCATGTAGGCTTAAAAAGTGCCTGGAATCAGGGATGAATAAAGATGGTAAGCGAATTTGTTTTTTAATTAGGAAGTTAAGTACTTATTTGGCAGTCTAAGGCAAAAGTTCAGTGTAAATATACAAACCTCAAGTTGGGTACCATCAAATTTCATCTGAATTCTTTTATGCATTAAAATTTCTTATACATTTAACATTCTGTGAACATGAAGTGACCAAGGTTGCAACTCCATTTGGTACCAACAGAGGGTATACAGCATGTACAGTGAAACCTGTCTAAACCGGAACCTGTCTAAACCGGATTTTTTAAAGTCCATGGAGGCAGTTTCCATAATAAAATTATCACTGTCCTTTATACACAGGTTTTACTGTCATGTGCGATATGATTTTTGGAATCCTCACCAGCCACTTCCTTCACTTGTTCAAATTTGCAATAAAGCTATCTCTAACCATTCCACCGTTAAATCAACATGATAGACTTTTGTATCACCCTGTATATGCTGCATGGTCACATTATACTTGGTACAAATTCACTGCAATCAGATTCACCCTGTGTGGGAGGTGTGTGATGCAGGCTTCAAAAAATATGTTCCCCTGTCCATTTTACCTTTATGCAAAGCTGACAACGTTGACATTTCGTTCCTTTTCATGTTTCATTCTTTTCGATGGACATATGTCGTTTGATCTACAAACTTGCAAGTTCACTGTATGGGGAATGTTTCCTGGTTAAAGACAAATATTGGCTCGGTGTACATTTTGATTGTGTGCGTTTTGAGAGTTTTTATTTGGCGCCTCTTCAGTGGGAGGGTGTGATGTATGAGATCAATGGGTCCTTTCCGGTTTTTCATGGGTTCGGCCTCTCGAAAGTCTCCAATATCGCTCGTCCATCTGCACATGCGCCAAAAATCATTTTTTGTTGCTGCCTTTCAACACACTGCATGACTGCTGAGTAAAGTCTGCTTGGGAGCGGCTCATATACTCTTGTTGTAAACATCTACAAGGACCTTATATGTCTTTTGTTTGATTGGCACATATACGTATATTGTCCATTTCACCCCCCTCCCCCCCCCCCCTTATTAAACTATACAGTTTTTTGATTTGTGGCTTCCTTTCTGGGGTCTTTTTGGTGGTGTAGCAGTTCAGCACGAGCGAGGTCCTCGCAATTCGACCATCAGGCGTCAGGTGGCGCTCTACCTGAGGCAGGAAGCATCTTCCATGGGCCCAACCGGAAGTGCCCTTTCGGCTCCAGGAAGTGGTGTGAGCAGCGAGGAGTTGTCCAACGCGCATGCGCACTTTGTATCTGCAAGGGCAACTTATGCACTGGGAGGACTTCAAACTCCTCCAGAAGCTGCAAATCTCTCACCTTCTCCTGCATCTGTTTCGGTTGCTACTTCACTCAGGCCAGCCTTCGTTTGTCATCCAACACCTAAGGTAGAGTCAATTTGCATTAGTACTCATTAAGTTACACTCTGCATTTGGGTATAGCTTTATAAATTACATTTTATATAAAATTTGGAATTGCAACTTCTCATATCTAAAGTCCATAGCATGAATTTGCACAGCATCATGGTACAGAATTCCCTGTAGCTGACATACACTGCACTTTTTATGTGCACACTATTAAAATATTACAATTATTTGATAAAAATAAATGCTATGCAGTTTGCGATGTCCATCATGATATTGTCATCTTATTTTATAATTGTATATGCATGGATTACGATCAACACTTTCCTAGTATTATTAAATAAAGTGCAATGCTCATGATGGACTGGCTAGTTTGGTATCTAGAAATAAGTTTACTTGAATTAGATGATATTCTGTCTATTTCATTGAATTCAGAACAGCAACATGCATGTGAAAGTTTGTGTTTGTAAGCATTTTCTGCTATAATAGATCTAGATTTTCTTGGATATTATCCATTTTAAGTATCATGTGGAAGATCTCTATTCCTGAAATGTCTTGCAGGGAAGCAGAAATATTTGTTTACGGAGAGAGTAAATTTACAGAATTGGCTTTCCTGCCTAGCTTTAATTTATGCTGTCCTCACACCAAACTACAACTTATGTTTGGTCTTTAAAAAGTGCATTTTATTCCACAGTACCCTCATGAAGTAACACCTAGTTATTTCTGCCACCCTGAAACCATCTGTGAATCTGCTGCAAGACTTTTATTCATGAACGTGAAATGGGCTAAAAGTGTTCCTGCATTCTCAAGTCTTCCATTCAGAGATCAAGTAAGATTTATTTTTCACCTCTTCGCTCCATAAAACAATAATAGGATTAATGTTACAACCGATCCACAACTTTGTTGTATAGTTGATGCTCCTGGAAGAAAGTTGGAGAGAATTATTTATATTAGCTGCATCTCAATTCTTTATGCAATTCGAAGCTGGGGCTCTGTTTGTTGCTGCAGGTCAGTGTATACTCTTATGAATGTAATAGTGATTTGGAATGTATGACAAATTTATTTGTTTTCTTCCAGGAATGACTGGTGAACAATGTCCTCCAGATAAAGTAACAACTCTTGTGATGGAACTGAGGAATCTGCAAGAAATAATAGCGAATTTTCGTTTCATGAGAGTAGATGCCACTGAATATGCTTTTCTCAAAGCTGTTGTGCTATTCAAGACAGGTAAATATTTTATCTATATACACTTCCGAGCTGTGAAATTTATCACTTGCAAACTTGTTTTGAAGGTTGTGGTCATTGTTATACATTTTGTATTCATATCACTGCATTCAAACCTATTTTCATTTAAAAATATATAACGGTATCTACTTGTGTATATATGCACTTTTGATTTACTGCTGCACATATGGTTTTTTTGGTACTTCATGATAAGCTGCACTTTAGATTATAATTTTCCAGGAAGCTTGCCTAATTAATTTTGAAAATCATGCCCAATCATACTGTACTGTTATTGGCCTGGTTAATAATGCATTTTATATTGGGTTCGGTAATGTCCCTATATACATAAAGACTAATGCAGGAAAACTGTATAGTTTGTACATGCAGTTTAATGGTGGTTTTTGAGAAGAAACGCTGCAGAACTGCACTATAAAATTAATCAAACTGGTTTCCATTTCAGAAACTAAGATATTTTTCTGTAAGGGGTTTATTGCTGCACATGTGTATACACTATTACTTTTTTGTAATACCGTTATTTATTTAACATTCAGTAGTGGATTTCATTGCGGAATGCAACTTTGTTTAATGTTGTCCTATATACGTTATAAAAGTTTCATTTGTCTCAAGACTTAAATGTCAATGTGCAAATATATTTTTAATTTATCCATATTGGAAAACACCATTTTGTAATAAACTTGGAACAGCTAGTGGTTCTCTACTGTAGTGGTACATCTCTGTTGGGATAGCAATTCTCGCTGCACAGCATCTGTGCCTCTCATTTTATGATAATTAGGGCTTTCCAAATTATCTAATGGAGTTCCAATAAATTGGTCCTTGAAATATCTTATGTAATGCCCGATATTGCAAGTTGTGAGGGGTTACATACCGGTACATAGGTTGTGGTTCCATTATAGAGCAGGGGGCCACAATGGTCCTACCTGCTTCTGCTCTAAAATGAATTATTATTACCAGTGGAATTATTCAATATTTCTTGATAGATTAATAGCATGTTCTCACAAATATTCTTGTATTTTATAATTATTTTAGTGTTTCCATCTGGTGCTTCAGAAGTGAGGGTGCTACGAGACATCCAAGCAGTTAGCACATTACAAGATCAAGCACATTTGACACTGAGCAAATACATTCAAAGTGCTTATCCTACTCAACCATCTCGGTTTGGCAAACTTCTACTCATGCTACCAACATTGAGAACAGTGAGTTCAGCAACAATTGAAGACCTCTTCTTCAAGAAAACCATCGGCACCATCCCCATCGAGAAGCTCTTGTGTGACATGTACAAATCCAGTGACTTTTAACCACTCTGAACTGTGTACATATGAAGGACAAGTTAAACAAGAGGCAAGATTAATTGTTAATATCACTTTTAACTGTGTAGAAATATTTTTGGTTACATGAAATCGTTTTTCCTTCCGAGTAGTCAACTGCGCTGTCAGACCTCTTGCACGTACGACGATTATGCATGATATTTATGAACAAAAACGCTTTTACTAGCAAGGTAAGTGCCAATTCTACTTTCTGGTAGTTATTGGGTGGTTCCTGTATTTCATTCCAAGGAATAATATGTATTAAAATCGTTGTGTACAAAGATCTAGATATGGGTTTTGGAAGAAGGGACTTTTGAGAATTGGATCAGAAGTTAAATCAACATTGATTAAGTGTAATTAAGTTATTCAGGGTGAGTCACCTAACACTGACCTGCTCAATAGCTCAAATTGTGTGCAGTATACAGGTGAATGATGGTTATGTGCAGGAATTGTGCTTTACTTTGGACTGTCCTGGTGGTGCCTTTAACATTTCAAGGACATTGCATTTCTACCTTTGATACCGTGGTAGATAGGGCCATCACAAACTATTGAGCAGGTCAGTGTTAGGTGACTCACCCTGTATACATGTTGGGGCAAAACAATTCCAGGTTTCATTATGTTATATTATGCTCTCGTACAGAACAATTTCTGGGAGATTAATCATGTTATTCAGTAGAGTCCTAATAACATAGCTTCTTTGAACTGCTTGCAATTGAACAAGGAAAATTACTTGATATTGCAAGGATTTTGAATATGCTTGCAGTGGTCTAATTCAAACTAACCTGGAATCCACTTCACTGGTTGAACTGGAACACAGATTAGTTTGGAAGTTATTAGGGATTAACATTTTACTGTACCACATAAATGGAAGCAAGATATAGTATAGACGGATCGACCAATGGCAGAAGTTTGGTAACAATTGCATTGTGGGAAAGCCCTGCTGCATGAAAATGGGCGGCATTCAACAGTTGTGTGCCACTTCAACTCCCGTGAGTTAATACTGCACAAATGACGATGATCACATGGCGACATTTTCGCTCCAACTGGTTGACAGACTTCAATGCTCTTTGAAGGATTAACTTGCAGATTAGGGGAGTTTGTGGGTATTCAACAGGCTGGATATTTATAGCCTGAAGTCGCAGGCAATAGGTCACAGGCCACAGCCGCCCTTCATATTTTCGAACATGATCATGACCACTCCCACACAACACTGACCAATAATAACGACAATAGCCAGGTGATTGTCACATCGCTTCTTGTCATTCATGCATACAAGCGAACGCAGTCCAGATGGGGGTTCGTGGCCATTGTGGGGCCCTCCATTTTCATAATATGCAAGCAAGGCTGGCCACGTTAAATTCGTATTGTGTAATTTGCAAACATTTGCAATTCAAATCTGACACTTGATGACACCAGATACGAGTTCCTTGTCCTTGTGAATAATAATGAGCTCATATGCCTGCACATTGCACTTAATCATTCTATTTTTCAGTATGAAACATATACGTAGGCTATCCGGAAAGTATTAGCCGCTTTTTATTTTAAAACCAGATCTGTTGTAATGTAAAATGTTCAATAAGGTAATGTTTAACATGCATATTAAAGTACTGTTTAAAATTGTAATCTTGAAAATGAAATTGTTTCTTGGTCCTAAGAAAAATAACGTCCATAAAAGATTGGGTCACAGGTGCCGCCAGTGCATTGCTTTTATTAGCAGATTTTTAAACAAAAACGGCTAATACTTTCCGAATGGCCCAAGTATATACTACATAATTCCAAATGAATTGTTTTATATATGGTAAGAAAGTTAATTAGACATGTGTTTACAGTACATTCAGGTTGAAAGTAATCTTCCATTTATCATTTGTTAGTGCAGAGTGAAATACCGGTACTAATTTTCCAAATGCAATGGTTTTCCATCTTCACAATTTATCACAATTATTTCCTGTAATTTGATTTTTGAAAAAGCTCTTGAAAGCCTGCTAATGTGTGGTATATTTTGTAGTTGAAAGGAATTAGTTTTTGTTGAGATTAGTGGTATTTTTTTGTGGGCAGATTCCCACGGTAGGTGCTCTGCACCTAGCCATATTTTTGTTTGATTTGCGCATGCGCAGTAAGCGTGGGACCCGGAAATAGGCCAATGCCTCGTACAGTCGGTCTTGAATGATGTCAAGTGAAACAAAAACTGATATGTAAACATGGAGCAAACTCTCTGCAGTCACCTTGTGGCTAACATTCACCCTGAACCACAACCTTGTTGAACTTTCCCTTTTCAATCACAGGTTTTCAAGACTTAAAAAATTTAACCAATTTCCATAAAATGAAATATATCCTGTCTAGAAATGTATTCATTGCATTTTCTATCCCCCAAACCAAGCCGAATACCAATTATTTGAACATAAAGTCACTTTGCATGCATGCAATTTTGTAGCCATTATTACATAGGGTATGTTAATTTCTGTATATTGTCTAACTTGTAATATGACTTAGTTCATTCCCAATCTGTCATTACAAAATCAGATGTAATTTGAAATGTAGGGTTTCACGTAATACTTGGTATCATTATACACTATACAATGTATAGTAATGACATTGGGCCTGCTGTTGAATAAAAAATAATGAGTTGAATAAAATGAAGTCCTGCATGAGTATTAACTTCGGAGTAGAAACTCTGACCTGAAGTAGATCCTCATTGCAAATGAAGTAATTGCTCAACTATTGGAGTGTGACTTGTGGCCATTGGACAAATTTTTATTCAAGTGTTTTGTAGAACATGATCCAACCAAGATCCAACCTTAACCTTAAACTCTGAGTCCCGAGTTCATATACTATACCGAGTACAATCTCTGGAGCACTTGCTTATTTTTTATTCAACAGGCCCAATGGCAGTTATGGGCAATATGTACATGTGTGATTTTTCGAATTGAAAAAATAATAATGTTGACTCTGGTGGGCCCTTATGACGTCACTGCCTCCACAGAGTTGCATAATATTGTGCAGGGAATTTGATTGGGGCCCACACAATGTGCCTCCTGCGTTCATTATGAATGCGATACAAAGCGTCACTTTGAGGGTTTGCGGTTGAAAGTTTTTGATTCCTTGCAATCCCCAGGGCCCTTGGATGTCCCTTTGAGGATCGTGGCACACGCCAACATTGACGGCCATGGGGTCCAATGGCCATTTGGGTCCTTTTGGGAACGTTTGGAGGGCGGGTTGGGGCACGTGCTTCTACCCCAGTGCTGACATCTGGCCATGATGAGCAGCATTCGATAAGCAATTGTAGGCCCTTTCAATTGACATCCATGTTACCCTGTCATTACCGTCCCTGTCAAGTCGGCCGATTCTTTTTCATCTTCAGCTGCCATTATAATAGTCACTGTTATTTTTATGCACAAATCGTTTCCGGTCATTTTCTGGGCTTCCTGTCCTTCCATATAGAACACGCCCACTTGAGAAGTAACTATTATAAGTCCCTGTTTTATATAGAGGTTTTTGTGAAAAGTTGGACATATGTTAGTTGTATTGAACATAGTATATAATCAGGAAAACCTGGATTATTGGTGAAATGCTGCGCAGATAAAGTAATGGAAATTCTATTCTACATATGAAATATGCAGATTACCAGTTTTTAAATCAAGAACAGGTGAAACAGGTTATGTAATATAGATACATTTAGATAAAGTTGATATTACATTGGTATTATACCTATGAATGCTAAACTTAGGTAACTGATCTTTGGTGGCCAACAATATAGCTTTAGAGTTATTTATGGAACACCGGTTTTCCACCACAGGAGATTTTCAGCTAGTTTTTTGTGCATGATATAGATTGATGTGGGGATTATTTTAGCTGGTTTTCGCAATTTTCAAATCAAGTTGGCCTTGTCACCTGACTTCAAGCACTGTTGATTAGGTATTATTTTATTTTTATTTCATTTTTATTCAACCTGTTCTGTTTCCCAGTCAGCAAATAAAGATGGTGATTGATTGTCCAGGTGGGCCAATTTGAGACAAGTAATGCTAATTCGTTGCAATTTTTAGGAGTTGTTTCAATAACAGCCCATATAATTTTGACCTTGCCTATGTAATGGTGTATACGTATCTTGTACTAATCCCGTTGGCTTGTTACATGGAAACAAATTTGAAAAACATTATAAAAACTGTTTACAAAATTCATGAACAATGCATAATTTATCTAAAAAATGCTCCTAATGACTGTCCCATATCTTGATACATACAAGCAAAATCATACTTTGATTTTTCAGCTGTGTTCTAAGTACACCTGGTCAAATAAGTGGTTAACACATTTATCTTTCCAGCAGTACTCGTAAACATCAATATTTTGACCAGTACAGTCATTGCATTTCAGAAGTCTGCTTTCATACATAAAATAATTAACTAATTACACTATAATTGAAATGACTTCGGAATTTGTGCATTTGTAGAACAGAATTTTGAAGCTTAAATAAATGTTTATATTTTGTGATTTCGAAACAGCATTTATAGTAAATTAATCCTCATTAATTTACATGTAATCTATCCAAAGTTTAGAAGAGCTGAAATCAATTTTCAAAGTGATATTTTTCCCAAATTAAATTCACAAACGTGAAAGAAGCGTTCGGAGTTGCTGAAATATAGATTGTAGAGGGTGGTTTGAAGCTAGAACTGGTCCATCGGCGAGTTAGCATAGTGGGTAGTGTGTCCGACTTTAGATTGGTAGTCTTCGAATACCAGTAGAGACCCTGCTATACTACATTTTTTGTAGAAATTGTTAAAATTAAGTACCATTATTTCCACGGGAAACTCGTTTATTTCCATATACGTATATTCTAACATAGTATGTATAACAATTGCGGATAACAAGGATAACAAAAAAACTTTAAAGGCGCGATAAAATTCTAGCCGTAAAACGGAAAGTTAAAGCCTGCTGGCAGATTTGACACTGTGTACGCTGAGATGGGTGCTGGTGGTTGAGCAGCAGCCTGTACTGGTGCTGGTGCTGGTGCTGCTGGTGCTGGTGCAGGAGCAGCAACATATTGTTGGGCCTGTGCAGCTTGACCATTGACAGCATTGGACACCACTCCCGCCCTCTGAATTGGCAGAGGTCCTGAAAATGGGAAATAGCCGGGGAAGGTGTAGTATTGAGATGGTTGGAGGTGAGATGTGCTAGCGGGGGCTTGGTGAATGTGACTTCCATGGGTGGCGGAAGATGATGATGCTCCACTTCCATCTTGACCGTTATCAGCTTGGTTTGTGGCAACTGCGGTGTTGGTAGCTGGGGCTACTTGGGCCTGGGGTTGGGGTGCTTGAGCGAAGCCGAACGGAGCGAAGACATTGTCCAATCCGAAGGCTGTTACGTAATGGCTGGGACTGAGTGGAGCAGCAACTGGGGCTGGTGCCTGGACGGGTGCTGGTGCAGCAACAGCAGCAGCAGCTCCAGTTCCTTGGTCACTGGCACCACTTGCTGTGTTGGTCTGGGCAGGAGCTGGGGCAGGTGCTGAAGGTGCAGCGATGTGTGGGAATTGGACGGTTTGAGTGTAGAAGAGTGGTGCAGGTTGAGGTGGTTGGACAGCAGCAACTTGAGCTTGTTGTGGTTGTTGTTGTTGTTGCACGAAGTGAGGGTAGAAGTTCTGTGCTGTGGCAAAGGCCAACAGTGCTCCCAAGATCACAAACTATACATAAAGACACCCAAATGTTATTTTCCCTCAATTTACATAGATATTTTATACAGGAGACACTTTCATATTTGGAATTGGTGTGAAAGAACTCTTAAATCATGCAGGTTAAGTTCAAATGAACATCATTGTTAGGATGTATGACTGCACCCAATTGTGTTAAACGATATATTTAACGCTTATTATAGTGTCATTCATGACATCCCCCTATAAAATGATTGTCCATACTCTTCAACAGACACCAATCAGTCCAAGTTTAAGATTTCAGCCAATCCATTTATGTCCCAAATGTACTTTTTATCTACTGTAATGAGGATTCTTTATTACCTCATTACATAAAACTGATTTGGTTTGTGGTTATAGGAGGAACTATTTTTCGTGGTTTATGGTTTTGGCTGCAATTAATTTGACCAATAGGAAAATGCTGCAATATTGCACAGCAGTTCGGTAGGTAATGTTAATAGTTTAGGAGCCAATATGTTTCCAAAAATAAGTGATGAAGTTTTAAGTTTCTGATATAAAATTTGAAGAGTTGATCCGTATTAGAGTTAGGTCGAAAATAAAGTGGTTGTCCACAAACACATTTTTCAAGTTACTGCATGAAGTCTAAACAAAATCATTAAGGAAAATTTGTATTTGTTGGAAAAGCAAGTTAATGGGCTCAGTATATCAATCGAGTGAATGTTCATAAAATTATTTAGAGAACACTCATGTCCAGAGTTGTTATAGTGAAATCTTTCAAATTTGGACTTTAACAATGATTTGACTGAAATTCCCAGGATTGGTCTGGCATCTTTTGATATGTAGAGAGGGGCTATTGATAATCCAAGTGAATGCTTACCTGCTTAATTGCTTGCATTGTGTGTTGGTAGGATTGCTGTGAATTAGCTTCTGGAAGTTGTGGTGTCGATGTGCATGATGTTAAGCTAAATTGCAGTGGTTTATATACCGTTTGGTGTAACGGTGCCCCAAGGTTGCAAGGTGCAGGAGGTGGAGACAAAGACCTCATGTGAGCTACTAAATTGGCAAAGGAGCACCAATAAGCAACGATAAAAACAACAACTCCCACTTTTGCGGATTTTAGGGGGTCCGTCCTTCGCTGTCTTTTTCTCCTGCAAATACCGTTGCTTGCCCTTCAAACACCACCCACTTTTGGCAAAACCTCACCTAGCCTATGCCACCCCCTTGTGCACCACAAAGAGTCAAGTCAACTTGGTGACCGCGAAGACAACAACCCCGGATCATTCGCGAAATATAATACTGCCAAGGTCCAAGTGCTCCACATTGTGCCAATTTTGGTTTTCATCAAATTTCTAAATGTCAACATGCATTGCTTTCAAATTGTCACCAATATTCAGCTTCTGGTTTTTTAACTCCTTCTATATCCTAC
The DNA here is from genome assembly GCA_034696005.1 of Glomeris marginata. NCBI lineage: Eukaryota > Metazoa > Arthropoda > Diplopoda > Glomerida > Glomeridae > Glomeris > Glomeris marginata. The sequence continues at coordinate 3,451 of JAQFZQ010000147.1, read as the reverse complement.
TCCTTCTATAAGTTTAGTATAGGTATAATAAATAACCATTTGCTCCGAACCAAATTGCTGACCGCAAAAAGTCACCCCAGGGTTCGTATTATAGTTTTTCCTTGTTGCTATCTATATACATTTAATTTACAGCGATTTAGGCTGGATAATGAGCTTCATTATAACCTATTTAGTGGTTCACATCAACTATTTAGTGGTGTTTCAAGTTCGATCTCTGAAATTTTTATACTAACACATATTTGATTGGGTGTTGCTGTTTTTTAGCATAAAACTTATGAAAAGTAAACCACTTTTCTATTTTTTGAACAAGATTTTGTTGCATGGCCTTGCACTGAATGAACTCCAGAAGCAGATTTTTCAAGATTATAGACAGAAAAAGTGGAACTTTAATTGTGAGCAATTGTTTTTGAAGTTTTTGATATTCGATACTTGTCAAATACCTGAATTCCCAAGTATATAAGGTTAGTGTTAGTAGACATTATGGCAGGTATGTTTTAGAAGTAGAATTGTCTTAACAACTATTAGCAATTTAAGATCAATTTATTTTTAAAAAATTATAGATGTGATTTTTTAGACAGGGAAATATTTTAGAAAAAATGCCACAGTAAAATAAATGTACCAGTATGCTTTTTCGCAATAATGCTAACCCACACTGTTTGATTACTATCACAGCATGAGTCATACAATAGACTAGGTCAATGAAAGGAATCATTGTCCAGAAAATTCCCATGTCATCCAGTGACAAATTGCTAACATGCAAGATTGTTCTACCTTGTTTCCCAAGTTTACTATAGTAATTTACTCCAAACTTGAAATTCTCAGTCGACATACTTTAAGAACACTGTAAAACTATATTATTATAAGTGGACTAGTTATAGATTATCTATTAGTAGTTGTATAGTGAAGTAAAAAGTTTCAAAGTAGGTATTTGTGGAATATTTGCAATGAGAAAAAATATACAACATTCTTCAAGTGCTATAACACAACATTGTAAAATAACTACACAATTCTATACAACAGTTAATAGATTTGTGCTGTTGCCATCTTCTGATGACTAGTTCAGTATATACATAAAATTTGTGAAACACTGAATTGTTTTAATGTGGTCAATATTTCAAATTCTGAAATATAATGCAATGTACTGATCTTGTTTTAAAATGTGCATTTAAATCTACATTTGTGTTTAAAAGCAACTCAACTTTTGTATTTATATATGTGTATAGGTTTATTTAGTATATCTATAACAATATAGCTAGTAGTAGGTACTAAAGGATGTATGGCTCTGATATAGGCTATTGTTTAGGTGTTATAATTATCACTTCACCAACAATGATTTATTATACATAGTATGATTTCAATCCTTGTATAACAGGTTATGTTTTCTTTGTTCCATGCCAACAAAGAAATTATTCTGATCACCGGAAGTTATGGGGAAAAAAGTAATATAGTGTTGAAAGGGGTTTTCATTTCGGATTTGGTAGACAATATATTTAGTTGTGGTTCAGGGACTTAAGAAAAATCAGCAACCTAACACGTTTCCTTTCAGCTGACATGTTTGGAAACATGTTTTATCTGTTCAATGTGCATATATAAACGCCCATTTTTTTCAAGCAAGGTTGCTATTGCAGTAAGTGCAACATTCACATTAGTATAGTATATTGTTCTACATATTCATGTGGAAATTTGAGAGCAACTGGAATTCCAATTTCCTTGTTGTGAGCGATTGAATTGTCAGCTGTTTGAATATTTACAGTGTACATTGCGCATGCGTGAGCTTGACCTGGACTTGATCAATCACGTGGCTATCTGATTGATCAGGTGACTGGCAAAAGTATCCCTAAACCGATAACAAATTGGCGATTTCGATAGAGCATTATCAAAAATGCACCTAAATACCATTGGAGAAATTAATTAGCAGTTTATTTTTATGAAAGTCGTTCAATGACACCAACAAGAAATTTAAACTGTAATTATAAGAAACAGGTTTAAATCTTGTGCTGCATATATACAGTGCTTTGTTTTACTACATTTTTATTACCTTCCGACAATTAATTCGCAATATTTCTTAATTGCATTGTTTGCTTCATGAATGCGCAAATGCAATAGTATAACTTTCGCATATGGAGTTTTTATTTAATTGCATAGTTAAAAGTTAAAAATGGCGGTTTGTGGTGTAGGTATTTTTGATATTCAATAGTTCTTTTGGTTGTACTACTTGGTAGGAATGCAGTAGAGGCTATACATATTTATTTATTCATGTGGTCTAATTATTTGAACATTTTAAATTTTTAATTGGACAAGTATTTATTTGTAAGCATTAATATATGTGTGAGGATTTAATTTACTCAAATGCTATTCACCTTACTTTGGCTGCTAACAGTTTGAAATATGGAACAAGCTTTTGAGTATTTTAATTTACCACAAAATGACAGTAAAATTACCATGTTTTGTGGATGCAGTTGAGGTCAGTGTTAAAGTTTAGTAATGATTACATGTATTGTGTGATAAGCCTACTTTTGAGGTATGCTGCAGTAATATGTAACATAATGTGCAATTTGCAGTGAAGCCCATTCATTAATTTTAGGGTGCAAAAAACCAGTTGACTGATTCTTTATTTGTGGAAAATAATATGTCCAGTGAAATAATACATACAAAGTTTCTAACATTGAAGGAATGCTGTAATTGTACATGTGAAATTTCCTCGGGGATAACAATGAATTATGCATATTCTAAAACGATTTGGACAACATTTCTGGTTGTGCATGCAGATATTTTGCATCAAAATATGATATGATATTATGACAGGCTAAAATTGAGACTGCGCAATAAATATTCATTTCCGCAATTTGACCTTATACAACACAGACATTTTTCTACTTAATATACCAAGATAAAATATACCTTTTAGTGTATGTATGGTAATAACAATTATTAGTAGTACAAATTCAAACGAGGGGAAAATAGCATCTGTTTGTGAATTATAATGTTTATATATGCATGAATGCGTATCTCAGTTATATCTTGAAGAAGAAATTGCAGCTAACCTTGCCAAAAATGGTTATCTAGATTAAAATGGAGCTCATATTGTTGATATATGGCTTCATACTGTGCAATCATCTTGGTAGAAAGTGGGCTAAAGCTTGGCTAAAGTCACAACACCAAGAATTATGTGTATGGATAGTTAGGGGGGCATTCAAAAATCAGCTGATGATTGCTTCACTGCTTCCTCTTTTTGCTTGATACCTGCTGATTGTTAGATTTTCTTATCTTTAAATTGCTGATTGTTTTAATGACAGCTAAATCTTGTCAAAATCCTATACTAGCTCCATTTACATCATTTACTGAATTATCAATTCACAACTTGCACACTACCAACAGCCGACCGCAGCGCCTTACCTAGTGGCAATCGGTGAACTACGTGTTGGAGCAAATAGAATGTCGCGTTTTGCGA
>JAQFZQ010000146.1:0-46784 GCA_034696005.1 Glomeris marginata | reverse complement strand
AACGCCACCTGCCGGCTTTGAGGTGGGGTTGCATCCATGGCGCTCTGCTTGCCTCTCCATAATAATAAACCTCCATGATCTGTTATCCGGTTTATGCAACAACGGAATCGCCACCACATGCAAACGAATTTTCACCCAAATTTCACACAAATTGTACAAATATCGTATATAAATTTGCACACATGATAGAAACAACTGATTTGCAAGTGTATTATAACACAGAGAACGATTCAGTCAAACTTTAGACTTACAAGACCATGTTTCAGCCCAAAATATTAAAGACTCGATTTTCGCGCCATAAATAACCCTTTTTCTGGATCGATGGATCGAATGAAAAATAACTACTTGCCTTTCGGCAGCTTGTTGCACAGTTTCCCCCGCTTCTAGTTTTCCTCCGAAACCGTTCCAGAGTCCAGAACCGAGGCCTCTTTTCTTAAAACCCAAAAGAACACGTTCTTCTAAAACGATGAAAGCTAACGTGAAAATCTTCATCATGGCGGCGGCGGCGATCTGATTTCCAACCCACCGCTGTTGCCAATTCCCCAAAATATCCCTGCTGAAATCCGCTACGACGGAGCGCCGTTACTAATTTACTATTTATATTCCAAAATTCAAACAAATTCTGTCCACTATTCCTAATCAATGTATACTATTCAAAAAACATACATCGTTATTAACCTATTATGCGAATTCCACGTCAACCGAATCAAAATTTGTAACCAAGAAAATAATAAATATGCTCAGTCCTAAAAAATCCCCTATTTTCATATCCATTATAAACACTTTACTACTTGATTCTACCTTGGATTCTACCAAGAAAAGTAGCCTTATAATTCTTCTACTTGCATTTAATTTCAATACTCTCGTGTTGACAAAATCCACACATTTATATACACACACATCAGTATGAAAATTTATCATGTTAAAAAATCCTATTTGCAAATCTATTATGTTGATTTAAAATCCTGGATTTAATACTATATGTAACTATTGTTTACATTTTAATACAGATCGAGATAACTGAACGTAACTCTGGAATATTTACAAACTTAAATAACGAAGAGACTCTTTTTGTGTAAGAACCGTGCAAATTTCCTCGAGAGTGCGCGGCGGTATTATTTACAAAAACGAAACCAACGGGAAATAAATAAATAATACAGGTGTTTGATTGACAAGTAGTTAAGGCTTCTGGTGGTGGACGGGAACACCATGTACCCTAAACCTGTACAGGCAAGTGTACTCGATACGGCCATAGTTACTGTGGATCCTCAGCTCCACGATGGGGAAGGGTCCGGCTTTCGCATCGCTGACCGGGAACCTCTGCAGAGGTTCACCATCCCGGTCGTAGGTGTAAGTACCTAGCCAGACACCTTCAGGATCCGTCTCATCCTGTAATCCCTGCATATATAAAGTTTTAATCAATCCCACACCGGGAACATCCGCATTTCGTTAACATTGCGCTTTACGCACCCACACGGAGAAGTCCTTCGGCGCGGTGTCTCCGACACCATCCAGTGACAGGCTTCTTGGTATGTGTTCCAGGGAGAATGCGGTTGGGTAGATGGTGGTGGCCAACTGGATGACCAACCGTCCCTCGCTGCCCTTGAAGGCCCAGCATTCACCCGGATGAGTACCGGGTTGAATGGCGGTCCTGGCGGAGTTGTACAGGTACCAGAGTGGTATGCCGAAAAGGTGGATGAGGGCACTGCGGGTGTTGTACGTCTCCGAGCACCTGGTGCTTATCACACTTCCACCTGATGATTACGACACAAAATAAGCAAGTTTTGTATAGTGAAATGCATACACGTGTTGCCTTAATTACGTCGAACCCCTCTGTATAATAAAATATAGTTACATAACAAAACGAAGTGAAGTAACTGTTTTTCAAAAGGAATCTTCAATTATTTACTACTAAATTTGAAAGTAGTGTCTTACTAAAGTAGAACATTCTCCATACATAAATATTTCTTTCTATTTAGCAGGGTATTCACACGGTTTAACTGTGTTTGATCTACGTCAAAATTACTTACCCGCTGATTCCAACGCATAATCTGCCATTCCTGTTTTATCAGCATCGTAGTTCAACAGGGTTTCATGGACCATTTTCTTAAGCACCTCCATATCGGAACATCCCACGCATTTCTCCCCCGTTCCACTCGTGGCCACCTGAACACTCGCCGCCGCTGTCTTCGCGTCTTCAAGTACGTACGGTAACCATCAGCTTTTACAATGTGTCATCCACACTAATACTAGTGTCATCAAACCAAACATTACCTTTGATTATCCTCTCGTGAAACTCCTGCCACAACTTGCTGCCGGCAACTTTGTTATTGATCCACGCGGCCAGTCCATCCACACCTCCTTCCGATTCCCCAACCTGATACGACACAGAGTAAGATATTTTACCAATTCCCTTCCTCTATAGTTGATATTTTGCTCGGGCCCAAAGAATAAGATAGATGGTCACCTTGTTGAGGGACGAGACCACCGCGCTGTTGACCAAAGCCGCCAATTCGGCATCGCTGCGGCAGCACTTCTTCATGCTCAGAAGTGTCTCCTGCAGCCTTTCTACATTTCTCTGCAGGTGTTCCAGCATTCTCTGTACCATGTCGTATCTCGTATTCATGTCCTTGAACTCACTGGCAACCAAAGGAGAAACCAGATGAACTTTTATCTATTAGAATGGCCATTAGAATCTACAACACTTACACAACTTACACTTTCAGCTGTTCTTTCACTTGCTTCATCATGTCATCCTGGGACAAGTGTTGTCCTTCCAACTCTTGTTGTTCTTCAGCTTTGTGGTTACTGGAGGATGGCCAATGCAATGGAGGTTCCTGCGGCGTTTCAGTACGTTCCTCCCGTTTGTCCCACCATATGAATGGCTGCAACAGATCCGTAGAGTCTGGCTTTTCCAATGCTGCCAAAAAGGTTATTAAATAGTACAAAATTGTCCATCAAGTTCATTAATTGGCAATATTGTCTGGAGGACAGTCTGATGGACAGAAGAAACTAACCTGTCCACGCGCATCCAATTATAAGCGGTATGGCCAAAAGAAGTAGCATCCAATGTCTGCGCAGCCTCTGCAACCTTCCGTAAGATGACAAAATGAGTTTTAAAATTCAATAGACACAAATACAACAACAGAGGACATCGTAAGGCACACACACCAAGATCTGGACAGTAACCAGGTATCGAACAGAATCGCATTGGATATGGTGACGTAGATGGTCTGCCACAAGTTGAGCCACAACCGTGAAATCACTCCGCTATCTGTTCCCGTCCAAGTCTTCTCCAAGATGGACGCATCTGTAATTTCCATTTCAAATCAATATATCATACTATAACAATAACAAAATAATATAGGCAAATATTTAAACTAGAAACGCAATTTTGCCCGACACCGCTCAACAACAAGTTTGCGATAAATGATGTAATTGTTTCCCCAATTTATAGTATTATTCTCCATCTCAAAGTTAACTCTTACTCATAATAGTATGTAGAATTCACAGAACAGGGGGCAATTATAGAATTCAAAACCAAAGAAAACTAAGAACTTTGAGAACTTCACTCGTGTAACTGCGACCGCATGAATTTAACCTGACTTACAACAGTGTACTTGCTTGATGAATATAAGAATATTAAAAATAAGATTATAATTACAATGCTTGGCATTTCGCCAACAAAAAATGTTCACATCAGCATCCTTTAGTCACACCTTTTACCTTTTGTAACTTCACATTTCATATTCAATCCACGGATTAAAATATCTGCTAATATATAATCCCACGTATCATCCATGGCTGGAAATTTGCCATCTTTATGAAACTGAGGATAGATATCCACCTATTACAAGCTCACTGTTCAAAGTCATTTGGAATAAACCATCTAATTACAAAAGTCTCATGCTTAATTGGTATTTTGTTCCAAGCAAATTAGAAGAGGACACCCAAAATCAATAAACGAAATTACGTAAAGTGTCAAAAAGTATACATTTTCCAGGATTAAGAAACAATTCCAGGATATCCAGTAGCAGTAGACATCCTGTGTTATAATACACAGGGGAGTGACTAGTCCATTGCATCCATACCTTTACTTTGTACGTAGAATGCTGAAGCCGCGCGAACAGGTGTGGTGCGAATCGCATCGCTCCAATCGCTGTCGGTTGTTTCTTCAAGACCTGGAATTCAAAATATATGTCAAACACAGATACACTACACTGTTATTACACTGCCCCACTGTTTACCGTCTCACCGATAAGACGTCTGCTGTGATGATTGACCAGATGCGAGCCGTTGGTATTGTTGTACGCAGTGCTGCGAGCGGTAAGCATGTACGGCACACTTCTGCTCATTTCCTCTCGTAAGATTGTTCCTTCTGAAGATTCCAATACCCTGTTTAGCAGGTTACTCCTGTTTATCCTGCTTAACCATTATCGTGTTAGCCCATGTGTTGCTTCAAATTTTTAAATTAAGCCACCATTTTCAACTTCTAACCTTGTTTCCGCTTCGAGATCTTGTGCTGCGCGGTTTGCAACAGAAATGTCAGTGTGTCCAGCCGTTTGTCTAATGGAAAAAACAGTAAAAAGTAATTGAATGTTATGCAGTTTCAATGTTGGACAGATTCAAACGTATATCCGGCTTTCTGATATAATGTATACAACAAGATTATCTATCCACATAACAACTGGAAGAGTACACATCCCCGATACACATTATATAGCTGGGCGGTGCAAGTTAAAAACATTTCCTGGAAGTTAATGCAAGCAAAAAATTGTTCAATGTGTATAACATACAATTTTACCAAACTGATATTTGATTTGTATCTGCCTTCAGACTAAGAAATGTCTGTTTTAAAAACAGCAATTGTGCATTGCCTTCACATCAATTAATGAGATTAATAGTTATACATTTCCTAAACACTGTTGGCTTTAAAAATCCCAACTCAAGTTAAACAAAGAATAATGTTATACTAATTGTAAGTCAGTTGTGATTTCCGCTGTTATCACTTGTAACAGATATTAAATCTGCCAATATTGCTAGATTTATTACAGTGTTTTGATAGTAACAAGAAACTCTAAATGTCAACAAGTTTTTAGATTATAACGAATTTCAACAGAAACCTCATAAATAAATGTAGACAAAAATGATGCTTTTGGTGTCATTATGACTTATTTAAATGCATTGCATAGAAGACTGAATAATTATATTGTTCTGGGGAAGATTCGAATTAATTTGCACACAATTGAACCTTGGCTTAAACTTACCCCAAGTAATTTTGGTGGTCTGAATATTGGCCGGAAATAGAAATGAACTCCTGCGTGGAAACCGCAGTATTTACAGCGGATGCTGCTTTGCGTGATTGCAAAGATAATGAGCCGATTGTGGTCGATTCGAGACCTTTTCGGTGCGTATTGCGACTTCGACTCTCACTTTGAATCACATTATCGTGCTGTATATGGTTAATTTCACGATGCTGATGGTGGTGGTGGTGGTGATGATGATGGTGGCGATGTTTACGGCCGATCGTCGACGCCGATAACGATTGATCACTGAAAAACAGCAGCCAACAAACAAATTTTACAACGACAATCAACGCTAAAACGTTCTGGAAATCGCTTCAAACTGACGTTGCGCTCCGACTTTTCCTCTCCAGCGTTCCGTAACCGGTGCCGAAACGGGTCGGAATGCGAAAGATGGAACCAGCGTTGCCAAAAACCACGGCAAAAACTCACCGCGACGTTCGATGGCAAACGAATCGCGCGCGCAGCTCGTGACGTCACGGCGCTCCACCCAAAGGCAACGCCCGAGCAAGGAGCCTTGCAAGGAGTTGCCCGAGTTTGAATTTCATTCGAATGGGATGACGTGCCGCCGGTACAGCGTGACTCCAAGCAAAATCATTCACCCCTCATTGAAATTAACCCGCATATAAAAACGCTATTATAATGAGTTTTTACTAGAAACTTTGATATTTTTCTTCATTATCATATCATCCATATCCCTGATCTTGTTAGGGGAAGATGACGTCAGAGCACTGACAAATTGTCACATGAGGGATCAACTCCTTGGAGGGATGATGCATGCTAATTATAACCATGCACCTGTCCAATATCAAATATAGCGCTGGAATGTCAATAAATATAGGATGTTATAATGTCAAATATAACCCATAATTTGTATGCAACATTGCATTAAAAATCTCATTTGTTGTGGTGAAATTGAATAAAAATGTGACGTCACGCAGTCCACGAGGCGCATCTGCGACATCGAGTCCTCCGTCACACCGGTGGCGTCAAAATGTCGCGCACCAAGTTCCCGATCGATAAAACGGCGCGTTTAAATTTTCAGTTCGAAAAGAAAACGGTTTCACATTTCGGATAGTTCCATTCGACACCGTTGGAAATTATATAAAATGGAATACTTTGATAATTTTGCTAACCTTTCGCCACAAGAACCGTTGCAGGCACTTCGCAGGATCATCGGTGATCCCCTCCATGACGACATTACGCCGTTTCCAATACTACGGAAGGCACTTTTAATCCGTTTATCTTGTCAGTTTCCTTAGCACTGTAAAAACAAATACGGTACTAACTTCGCCATGAACCGATCGCGTGCAACGCCTTTCCGTAGAATTCGTTTTTTTAACGTGGGCGTCAACTTCCGAATATAACTACACCCCCCTCGACCCATTTTGAAATGGACTCGCCCGGCGCCAAAATGTCACACGTCACTAACCAAATCTCTTATGAACTGCAAACCAATAATGACTCTGCAATGCACAGTATTGCATTTTGGTATTACTGCTTTGAAATGCTTTCATTAGAGATAATTACGACCGTTCAATTACTTGGATCGAGTATAAAAATGAATACTTCCACCTAAAAACATTTGCCCAGCTATGACGTCATTCACCAAAAATGAATTTGTACTGAACAAAAAATAAACCTCTACCAAGACAAGAACGTTGCAATGTTAAAACAACGTGTGGTCACCATTATAAATAAGAACCACACGTTACGAATTTAAATTGGAATTAAGCACAATACAGGGTGTCTACCACATTTAAAATTAAACTTATCCAAGACTTCCATGACTATTTTATACATTTACACAACATTCCATGACCACAAATCTTTCGAACCCGAATATCATTTAGCACAAACAATGATAAGACACCCTGTAATATCATTCCAGAATTTTAAATGATTCGTTATTACATCCTCCAGCATCAACCGTAAAAATTTTCTTCCCGCCACACAATTGTTTTAAAAGTTTTGTATAATTTTCATCCAAAAATGCAAACCAGCCACACATTGAAGCGGGTTTATTTTGTGTTTGTATGCCAATACAGATCCATAGGCTACTACTTGCTGTAACCACGACTCTGCCTGCGACCGCGAGCTTTCTCGAACTTCCTGCCCTTGGACCGCACGTAAGGTCTGGAAAATAGATGAAATTCAAAGTCAGATATACACCCTTCAATATTAGATACACAACTCCGAATCGGTGCACTGACTTAGTGTGGCTTCCTGGAAGACCGGGAGCACGTCCAAAATGTCTGCAAGCCTCGCGGGCTTTCCTGGGTCCTGCGAATTAAATAAGCGGGGAAATTAGTAAATAAGTAGAATGTATTGAGTGGGACATCTAAGAAAGTACCTTGAATGAGCACGGTGTTCTTGCCTCTGGGGCTCTTCAAAGCTAGCTGATCAAAAGTGTACAACTTGCCACCGGCGGCAAGTATTCTGGCTCTTGCGCGTTCAGTCACGCGAAGCGCAACCACCTACAATCACAAATCTACATTTTAACTCTCCTCTTCATTACATCAAACATGAAAACCAGTGTTGGCCTGGGACAACCTTCAGCTTGGGGACGTTGAAGAGGCGAACATCATCAGTGACTGTACCCACTACGACAGCCAGCTTTCCTTTACGTCCATGATGGCTCATGTGCTTCACCTGCAACCAGAAAGTCAACATATTACATAAAAATAAAGACAGTATAATTCCAGTATTTTCAAGGACATTTATAACTTTTTCCCAGGACACAAAATACATAAAGTGAAATATAGTTACATAACAAACCACATTAATCCCTTAATAATTGATGATTAAATGGAATGAACCATCTAATTTCAAAAGTCTAATGCTTAATTGGTATTTTGTTTCAAGCAAATTAGAAGAGGAACACAGAAATCAATAAACGAAATTATGTTAAGTGCCAAAAATGATACATTTTCCAGGACTTCTGCAGGAAACCCAGAAATATATGCACTTTGTATAGTTACTTGGAAGAAAAACAATACTATACAAAATGGAGTTTCTGCATACTCAATTCTAACATATTATTATCCTTCTTAATTATGTATTTGAATTTTGATTTGAATTTGGGAGCTTTTTTTTTTGCCAATTAACATATTTGCAAGCATTCAAATTTTGCTGAAATATTTGCAAAGCAATAGAAAGAATTATTGAACAGTTTTCACGTGAGACCTATAACATAACATAATAATACTGAACAATACTGACCAAATTTTTCAAAGACAATGGTGGTCTGTTGATTCTGCTCATGAAAAGTCTCTTTAGGATGATGTGATTGAACTTGGCATGAGTTCGACGGAAAAGAAACCTGTATAACTGCAATAAAAATCCTCGTTTTTCACATTTTTCATAGAAGTAAAATAACTATACAGAAGTAATATACGAACCTTGACGAGCAATCTCAGGTAGATGTCGTAGCTTTTTGGCTCACGACGAACCACCTTCCTATCATACTTGTGGATAATGTCGATACCCTAAAAATAACCATCAAAACCGAAAGAACAACATTTAACAAATCACCTTTCATTATTATAAACCCGAAAACAATACGGATGGATTAGGATTTCGATGGATTGAGATTGAAAAATCGACGGAAAACTCACCATGATGAAGACACCCTGGCCGAAGAGAGTGTTGCCGAACTACAGCACCAATAGTCCTTACTCGGTATCTAAAGCGAAAAAATCTAAATTGCAGTCCTTAAAATGTATATTTCGCATCAATCTATAATGTTAAGATCACAGTTTAGTTTGGGAATGATATAATAAGCGTAAAACGTACAAAACTTCCGAAGAGAAAGTTATTCGGCAACGTGTATTCAGGACGACGTATCGATGCAAGGATATCGATGTTCCGATACATCGAAACAATAAAACCGCGGATGAAGCGCCATCTGTCGTTCGTAGGACCAGTCTGGCTCTGGCTGTACGTAAAATCTTCAAAAATACAAGGTTTGTCCGTTTGAAATTGCAAATCTTTTCCGATAACTTATTTATTCGCAATGATTTCATTTGGCAGATGGAATCCGCTGCTATGAAAACAGCATTGGCAGCGGTTGCTAGTGCAATTCCGCAAATTGTTGACATGCTGTTTTCGGATTTCCCTCCTGTGAATGCACCATCAACAACTGTTTTAGGTGCTGGCAGACGTTCATTCAAAAGAAGAATTCATGAACTGTTATTTGACGATGAAGAATGGGAACAACGGCTAATGTACAGAATAATAAAAAGCTGGATGCGATGTTTTGCATCAGTACGCACAATGGAGGAATTGAAGTGGCGCCATCTAGCGTCTCAGTTACCAACTTGAATCACATTACCTTTCTATTAATAAAAACAACTATACAGACTTTAATATGCAAGGCTATCAATCAAACATTGTTAATTGCACTGTTTTAGATGTTCATTTAACTGCGAAACAAAATTATGGCATGTACTAATGTAGAACACCATCCAGCCATTTATAGTTGTGCTATATTTATAATATAAACTCCAATGAAAATGTTATAATTAAAGGCAAATATTCATTTTGTTAATAAATATATGAATAGGCAATGGCAGTTAGCAGACAGTACAAGAACGAGAGCATACGTTTTGGAAACCGTAGCGAATTACAGCGAAGCAACTTTCCGTGAACATTTCAAGATGTCGCGGACAACTGTCGAGGCACGTAAAGAAACATATAACTTAACGGGACATGTACTAACCAATTTAACTTACACTTCCAGAAGATCATCTGCCTGTATCAGAAGCATCACAAACAATCTCAACGCGGTCGTCCGTCGCTGAGCGCGGAGACCGTAACTCTGGTTGGACTGTGGCGGCTCGTGAACGTGGAAAGCTTCCGGCAGATCAGTGCCAGGTTCAACGTCACAATCTCCACCGCCCACGACATCTTCATGGACTTCTGCTCTGCCCTGTTCGCTTCTCGTTCCGATTACATCATCTGGCCCAAGGACTCCATCTTTGCGACCATCGCGTCTAAGTTCGAAACCAGAGTTGGGTTACCCGGTGTCATCGGGGCAATAGATGGCTGCCATATAAGTATCAAACGGCCTAAAACAGCCGGGGAAAGTTACCTGAACAAGAACGAGGTCTACTCAGTGAACGCCATGTGCACCGTTGACGCGGACATGAGGATCCTGGACGTGTTCGCAGGATGGTGCGGCTCGGCACCCAACTCCCAGGTCTTCCGAAGCTCCCCTCTGTACAGACTGCTCACCGAGAACCCTCTTCCACCCGAGTACTATTTAATAGGCAACAGTAGTTTTCCTCTGTGCGATTTCCTCATGGTACCTTACTGGGACAACGGTGACCTGGCGTGCAACGAGATGCACTTCAACTTGGCGTTGAGTTCCACCAGGACTGTCGTGGACAGAGCTTTCGCGTTACTGAAAGGAAAATTTCGTCGTCTTGGTTACTTGGACATCAGTAACTGCAACACTTACCCTGAAATAATCATTGCTGCTTGTGTCCTGCATAACATGTGCATAGATAACGATGACTTTACCGAAGAGGAGTTTGACTCCGACGTGCGCACGGTCGAAGCGGACATCTGCGTCGACGAAGATGGCTCGGAAGCAAGTGCGAAGAGAGATGCTATTGCAGCAAGAACAGCATCGTTGGTCGTTGCACAGTAATATTATTGACATAACCTTTCAGAAATCTAGTACAGGAAAACTGAAGTTTGTCATTTTAAAGGTGAACTGGCAGGGTAAATGTATTGCAACAGATTTCTCTGAAAAACTTTCCTATGCATGAACAACATGTATTTGCATATGTCCAATTTGTTTCTGTATTTTTCATTTGCAAAGTGGAATAAAATACTATTGCATTTTTAAAACTGTCCGGTTACAAGTCAGTTTATTTAAAATTTCAACGTTTTGGCTGTTTACTTTTATCAACAATTCATTTTAGAAGTAACATCCATTTGACCATCTTCACTGTGGATGATGTCAACTGGGATTATAATTATTATTATGCACAATGTTTTTTCCTGTATCTACAGAAATTTTATGAAATAGAAAAACTTTGAGATTCAAGTTACGGTATACATAATGATAAGCGCATATGACTTAGACGTAAGAAAATATTACAAATTTGGTTTGTGTAAAAGACTATAGAAAAATAAAGGTTTAGTCAATTACGCAAACCAAACATGCGCAGGTTATTAGAAAACTTAAAAATAAATAAAACACTGAACATGAAACATACGTAATTAAAAGATACTTGAGAAAATATATTTTGACATTTAGTTTTAAATTAAACATGAATTCACGTAGTCTGAAAATACTGTAACTACATATGCTATGTACAAAGCAAGTTGAAATCGTTGTTTTATATATAAAAATGGGCAAAATGATGAATTAGATGATATTCATGCATTCAAATTCAGAACCTTTTTACACAATTAATCCTTTGGGACCCATTTTACACTGCTCTTGAAGTAATATTTCACTAATACTGTATTTTTGGAATGCAAAGTGCAATATATACGGATAATGTCAAGTTTTAAACTCTTCGCTGTGATTTTTAATGCAGTAATAAATCTACTTTTACTTTTTAGTAACTCACTTTCCTTTTGATCAAAATGTTATTTGCACTAAACTTTGTATAGGTCCCAAAGATTGCCGAAAACTTATTTTTAACAGATACATCACAGAACTTTTGGTTTTACTTCAACAATAGAGATTGTTTGCCAAATTACTGATCAGTATGTTCTCCTTCCACATTCATTTATGCATTGACATCACAGTAAAGTATAGTTTCTTATTTACTGTTATGGACTTTATCAGGATAATCATGACCAATTCTCAAAAATATCACTTCCTGTGCAGAAAATTGTCCTTTATCACCGATAAATAAAAATGAAAGGTTTAAACATACTGAATTTAAAGTTGTTTCAAAATTTAAAAGAACATATTTGGTAAATAACCATGACTTTATCAGGATTATCAGGAATATATAACGACACCCTGGGTGTTTGTTATATATATAACCTGTCCTGTGAAACCACTGCACAGTTGAACACGGAAACAACGCGCGGACGACTTCGCGCACGCTCCGCTTAAAAGCCGATGGCCCCAGACTTATGGATGATACTCCAACGAAGCCCTGGGTTAAAATAGCTCACTGAGAACAACAACACCACCTGAACGTTACCACGTGCCTCAAGAGGAGCTTTTGAGGATGGCCGACGCGAGCTGCTGGATAGCCTTCGCGATCATCAACACGGCGTCGATCTTCTTCTGATCGGAAGCCACCCGAAGCGCCTTCTCCTCCTTCCATCTCTCCCTCTCCTCCTTCCACTTCTCCCTTTCCATCTTACTCAGCTCCTCGAACATATGCTGCTTCAGTTCCCTCGCCCGTTTCATCTCAACGGCCAGAGGGTTCTTGGCCGACTTCTCACCTTTCTCCATCTTCGCCGCTTTGCTCGGGTTGATGTCGCACCTCATCCTCCTCTTCTTGCTCCGCGGCAGATCGAAACCAGAATTCGAGCCGTGGTCATCGGAAGATGGCGAATCTTCGTTCTGCAGCGATGACCCGTACGACATGTTGACCGGTGTCATCCTCGGTTCGCAGTCCACGAACTCCTCCATGATCTCGAACCATTCCCATCTGACCGAAGCCTCTCCGTACCGACTCTCCTTGTCTTTATTCTTCCTGTAGGTCTCCAAAGTGTTGCTCCACTTCTTCTGCAGTTCGCTGCCGTGGAAAGCGAATCCCTTTTCCTTCAGCGACACCGCCAACCTGTCCCACAACTCTTTCTTTTTGGTCTTTGGGTTCCTGAGTTCGGCGTAATTCTCGGACACGAGCGACAGGAAGATCCTTGTGGAAGTACGGTTCCATGCTTCCTTCGATGAGCCTAGACACACTGCAGATACTCGGCAGGGAAAAATGCATTTCAAACATGAAACTACGTAGCAATGTTTGCGAGGAATTACGGGATACGCGTACCTGTGTGATCGGTACCTTTTGGTTCACCGTATTCGTGTATATGGCAGTCCGGGTCAGAAGTTACAGAGCTTCCTGTTGTAATAAATGTTCAAAAATAAGTAACAATTTCATACTTGATCCTTGCTTGATCATTCACAACAACAACTTTTTTACTTACCGTCCGGCATGAGCACAAGACGTGTCGTAGGTCTGTTCAAGACATCTTCGATGAGACTAGTATCTCCTAGTTATAAGAAAACAAGTAAAATATAATCTTTGTTATTTAAAAATGCATAGGAAATGAATGCAGACAATTAAGACAATGCTTGGATTTTCAATAAGAATTATATACAAAAGTGTTGCATAACAAAAAATATGCGCTTTAATTAAAATAAATGAACAATTATATTCAAAAATTTCATATTATTATAATTCTGGAATGTCGCTCCATTTTTTTCTTTATTTGCAATGCTAAAAAGCTTAATTTTTATTATTAAAATAAAGCACTAAAATTATTTTATTTATATTAATATATTATACACAAAATTAAAGATGAAAGCAAAAACCTGTAATTTCTGTGTAAAAAATACAAAAGAAATGAAAATTGATCAAATGTATGAACTGATGCTGTGGTGCTCAATTATCCGGATAAAATTATCAGCCAATCATAGCGTTTAATGCGAACGAGAAATCAGCCAATCAGAATGTCTCTATAAAGTAAAGCAAGATTTGATGGCGAGCTGAAGATGCATCTATATCGCAAATTACAGATCGTAATTAATTCTTTCCTCAAATCTACCATGCATCTAATAAAATACACGTGAAATCTTTTAATTTCTCTTAAAAACCGATCGATTGTCGATCGGATGGCGCGAAAACTAGTAAGGAAGCGTCGTGAGAAGATCGGGATTGCTATAAAATGGACGTGTTCGAAATAGCAGATTTTCTGCTGACGCCATTTTGTCCGATGCTTCGATCGGCTTGAAATGGAGGACGGATGCATGCAACGCATTTAGGCCTAACCATATCGCACCACCACATTTTACTCTCGGAAATGTCGTCGAATCGATGCCGTTACCTGACGACATTCTTTGCAATTCCTGTTCCGTCGCTTGAACGCCGAAATTAGATCCTTCGTAGCACATAACCGTCGTGAACGTCGGAACAGATCCAGCCATCTTAGCCTGCAGGAAATGGAAGGTGGACGCAAATCTTGTTTGCACCTGCAGTCGTCATGCAGCACTGCGATTCGCCGGACGCGTCTTCTGCTAGCCAATCGCGGCGTTCCCATATGCCAAAAACTATTCCTCGTCGGCCCTTGATCGGCCAATCACCAATTTCGCCGTTTATAACATATGTTTTCAGAAATTCCTTTGACCGCCTTTCACATTACCAATATTGCGTAATACCAATGAGCTTTGTGTAATATTACGCCCATTTCATCAAATATCAATGGAAAATATATTATGGAGAGCCTCAAATGCCGTAATTTTCATGTTTTTCATAGCATCTTCACTCGTTCAAGTTAGTATACATAAATTCATGACATTGACAACAATATTTGACCATAATTTCATATTTATATATAATTTTTTAGCTGAATGATGATGATGCTTATCTTTGGGTGGTGAGCTGATTTTGAATACGCAGTCCACCGCTAGGTGGCGCCACCATCTCAGCTGTTGATTAATATATATATGACAGTGGTGCCATCAAGCGGCGGGACTTTGAAACAAATAAAATAGTATTATTACATTTGCAAAATTGTTTTTGTTTTGATGTTCTTAAAGTTGAATTTTTTACAATTAAGTATCCTTATAATTATTTGAAATTAATTGCCAATTGGTTTTTATATAAAAACCGTGTTTTTGTTTCAATTTAACAGCCAATTTATGCTATTCCTGCAGTTCTTAGTGCATCAATTGTTTTAAAACCATTCCTGATATGTAAGTTCTCATCTTCTAATTATATTAACAATAATACAAATAAAGATTTCATTTTAACTATTTTAGACATCTCTATTTAATTACATATCTAATTTTGTTTGCAAATTCACAGATGACAGATTATGGCATAAAATCAAAACTATCCATTCTACAATCTGTATTATTTTGCTTGCAAAATTAACAACATCACTGTATTATATTATCAACATAAATCCCAAAGTTACACCCAACATGGACAATTTCTTCTCCATTTTGGAGCATGAAGAAGCAAGGTATATAAAATAAAATCTATTACAAGATTACTATTGCTATAATAAATATTAACACACATTAAAATTTTAAAATGCATTTTATTTCAGGGAATTTGCAGGAGTTTCCATTGTAATCATTTGGTTGAATATCATCATGAGAAAAAATGATGACAACAATTCCAAGTTAGCAAATCACAATTTAATTGCAAACTACTGTAATTCTCTAATAATTAGTTAGTACACTGCAGCTATACTAATATTAACCATAATTTACTTTTCAGATTTCTTTTCACGTTTGGGTTTCTAAGTTTAGTTTCTATTCCAATTACATTATGGGCAATATGTTGGTTTGATATTTCCAGTCCTCATTTCCAGTATTGCAAAAAGTTATGCAAGACGTAATCCAGCTATAAATTTATTACTAATTAAATATCAGTAAATATTATATGTATGTTTCAACTGAATCTGCTATTATTATACATCACATTACACGTTTTCACTGTTCGTCTTTTTTCAGATCTTTCAATGAGTTGTTTATCGCGGGAAAAGTTTGCGCGTAAACTTTTTGTCTTTGCGGATCAGCATTTTGAACATCGTCTGCTTGTTTTTCCTTGTCCAAAACATTGTTATTATCTGGTTTATCCTGCTCAGCCACCACCACTGGAATGTCTTTTACATGAACATCATCTTTCGCTACGCCGCGAACCGCTTCGGCAGAACTGGCGTGTTGCTCCTCCGCGGTTTTCGCACCTTGCTGAGCTACACCTTTCATTACACTTCCATCTAGAATCTCAATTAGCTTTGTACCATCTGCAACTTGTTTCTCATCACTCTTCTCTGATACTTTTGGAGTATTGTTCGATTTTAAACCGGGAGTCACCACCGGCACCGCCATTTTGTCCGCTTTATCATTTTTGGAAGCCGTCATTTTACCATTATTAATGTCCTCACTATTAGTCTGCCTTAAATTCCCTTTGTGTACTACAGTGAAGCATCTAATTAGTACTAAATACCATGCAGAGCAATTGAATTTCGTTTCCTACCTTGCACGTCGTTTTGCTTATCCCCGTCCTGATTTCCTTCGCCGGTTTTCGGTTCGTGATGCCTCCCGTGCTCTTTCAATTCTTCTAAGATCTCCTTCTGCCTCTCCAATATCTGTATTTGTTCTTCATGCTGCTTCTCGAGCTTTTTCAGCACCTCCTCCTGTAAATCATCAACATCATTAACAGAATCTACACGATTGTTACCTGAAACATACTATGATCAATTAAACAGAACGATTTACCTGTCTTTGCGCAATGTCGTCTTCTTTCTTGTCACCATCATCTACTGGAACCGGGGCTTCAGCATGAGCAGGAATTGCCTTTTCCTCTACGTTATCCACAGGGTTCTTGGTGGGGAGGTTCCCGTCCTGGTTGCCGATAACTTCCGGCGCGTCCGATCGCCGCAGGACCTCGTCGGGTTCTTGGGGATTCGGTGGTTCTTTGCGCACCGAGTTCTCACTCTCTTTCACTGAACCAAAATGCAAGCAACTGTTGAACAAAACTCTTCCATTCATATCCGATAATTAGTATCTTATCACGTACATTCTTTATCCGGAGGAGGGCCTTTACCGGTTGGCTGCGGCCCGATTGTCGGAGAAATTTCGTTAAAACCCACTTTTACATTGTCTAAGGAAACATTTCAATTATGATTTAGATGAGGAAATAGAGATTTATTCTAACATAGAAGGATTTCAATAAGATTTTACACACTTAAATTAGTTTCCGCTTGCAGCAGTCTATTGTCAATATCCGGCATCGCTGTAATTTCGTTAACTATCACATCTTGGGGTTTGTTTATTTTTCCACCAGCCATTTCCATCAGGTTAACCCACGTGCCCGAAACCAGTAGAAAGAATCCCACTGCAAGCACAAACTAAAAATACAATATGATTAAATTCAGTCATTTATTAAATATAGGCAAGAACAACTATTTTTATTCTTACCTGAGCTCCCCACTTTTCAAACGTTGATTTATGTGTCAAATTAATGAATATCATGGCAGGCATGATTATACAAATCACCACACCAATCGTTGACCCAACAAACCCCAGAACCATTTCAACTATGAAAAACAAAAACAAAATTGAAATTTCTAACATTAAGCCACGGAAAAATTACAAACATAAGTAAAACGTATTTACTGTTTGGACAAATTATTCCAACTCCAAGTGTGACGATTATCAGTGAAAATGTAATGGCTTTAAATCTTGTTTCTGGAATAACATTCATTCCAACATCGATCGGCGTAGAATGCTGCGGAAGCAAAAACATTTCAAACACCGCGTTCGATCATCGCGACAAACCCTTTAAATTAGCTTAATAATGTTCAATTACCTTTTTAAAAACGAGGGAATGTATACTGGACCTGCATGGCAATACCACTAAAGGGAAGCTGAACGCAACCGACACGAGAAAGCAGCATTTGATGATTTCGGTGAAGATTCCCGGCGAGAAGCTGGTCAGAATATTGCCACCAAACTCCTTATCGCAAAACGCCGAATAACCAAACACACCAACCTGGAGAAATAAAGTCTTTAACTATGTACAATGTACTAGTAGTTACTTAGTAAACAAATTACTTACACTTAGGTACAGGAAAGTGCACATGTATACCGCTACCTTGATGACCGAGTTCATCTTTTTCAACGACTGATCGGGTAAACATTCGTAAACCTGGAATATTTGCCTGTGAATTTTAAAATAACTTCTTTAATTTGTGGCACACATGATTTACAGGGTGTCTACTGATACTGGAAACCCTGGAATTATTTTTAATCCTGGAATATGTATAATATTTGACACTTTACATAATTTCGTTTATTGATTTCCATGTTCCTCTTCTAATTTGCTTGGAACAAAATACCATTTAATCATGAAACTTTTGAAATTCGATGGTTCATCCCACTTATTCATCACTTTTAAAGGGATTAATGTGGTTTGTTATGTAACTAGCTTTCACTTTATGTATTTTGTGCCCCAGAAAAAAGTTACAAATATCCTTGAAAACACTGGTAATTTTGAAATGAAAGTTTAGTAGACACCCTGATAAAGCACACAATAAATGTGTATGTATTACGTTTGGCACGAGAGGGCCATTGCAAAGATGGGAAGACTTTGAAGAATTCCTGATGGCCTCCAGAGATACATCGCGTCCCAGCAAGTTTTCGATACCAACACCGGTAAGGCCTCGCATAACGCCTACAAACAGTATTAACCAATTACCTCAAAATGAAATAGACATTAAGCATTTCTAGTAATATAAAATACCTTGCAGGCAAGGAGTATATAGAAGACAACAGAAGCTGTACTGAGCCCTATTAAACTCTCAACTTTCTTCAGCATCGACAACGGCAGCGCGACTCCCAACCCGAATGCCAAAAGCGATAGAGTACGTAGTCTTCCTGTATTCTATCATTTTAAACGTCACTTTCTAATTAAAATTAATCACTTTATACATGCATTTTACAAGGAATATAGTTTGCCAACCTGAATACTAAGAGCTTTCGAAACTATCGGTGTCCCGAGGTCTCCCATGACCACGAAGAAAGAGATCAATATACCGATCATAAAACCTATTATACTGTTATTAAAGGGAAAGAACAATAATTACTACAACAATAGATCTTCTTCATTTATTTCCTACAAATCTCTCATAATAAAATGCTCACCATAATTCCACAATCAATTTGCCTATTGGTCCAAAAGTGGAAAAAGCTGTAACCATAATTTGAAATTATTATTATTACTTACTATGACATGAAGGAAATGAAATGAAATGAATTATTGCAAATTGAGGTTTATAACTTTACCAACAAGTTCGTAGGATTTTCTACGCGTAATGTGGCCAGATTTAAGGAGTAGATGGCAAGTGAATCTTGTAAGCAGAGCTCCTATTAACATCATTATTGATCCCAGTACAACTCCACACTAAATAAAATTGAAATTATCACACAAAAATAATTGTAAATTGTCATGCATGCACTCCAAACGAAACTGTACCTGTTTCAGGCAATACGGCATAGTTAATATGCTAACTCCAATAATACTGTTTGCCAAAGTGACTGCAATATTAACCATTCCAGCCATTCTGTTATTTCCCAAGTCTTCTCCGGATGTTGTTATTTCTCCACTCTTCAAATTATCATTACTTTCCACTGAAAAATAGAAAATCCATGGTTACTATATAGCACACAAAACATACAGGCATTGCCAATTAAAATAAAACAAAAACAGGTGCAACCAGAAACATTTTAACCTCATCCATAGCACTTCCAAAATGTTCTTTTATAATATGCAATTAAATTATTCATTTTAGCAATTTGCAGAAACAAATTACAACTCACACTTTATAATTTCCAGAATTTTTATATATTTAGCAACATGGAAATTAAAAATAACTGTGCTAAAATCTAAGCTAAAATGAAACTATTTACTGCACAGGTTTGCAATGTTACTGTGTTTCTGGATCACCTTATCACAATATTCACTTCCACGAATAACAGCACATATGATAACCTAAAAATCGTGTATTATGTAATTCGTGAACCTTGGCTACATCAAGTGCACTTAATACGGATTTGTGATTAGCTAGATTTTCATATTTACAAGAAACCATGCTTGCTTCAGTATCAAATTTGCATGGAATAATAAATACAGCAACATGTGGCATATCAAAACCGGGTTATCGAATTATGTTTACATATAAAATACACAATAGATCAACTTGAACACACCTGTCAAAAAAACCCACCAATCACCGTTTACTTCCCTTTCACTTCTGTACACCCATATTTCACATCGTAATTAATAAACGTCGGCAATTAAATATACGATTGTTGTAGCTGCCAGAACACAGAGACGATTCTCTCCATGAAATATGGGGCAATTTTGTGCGTCTCATTTTGGCGCAGCCGATTCGGGGCGGACGTTTTGGCGTCAGCATTTCGGACCGCGCGCAAAGTGGCCACCATCCAATAACACCATATTATTTTAATTAAAGGGAACAATTATGTTACAAATACTAATTACATCTTTCACACCCGGGGTCTTTCAGCTAAGCTTGGACAAGAGCTAAGTAAACAATACATCACTGTACATCACTGACATCACCAAAGTCGAAATGAATGTAGAGGGCGCTGCTATCTACGTTACATACCGTCGAACGCCGTCGAACGTATCGATACGGTATTAGAGATACCGACGTACCGATTGAAATAAATATGGAGAAAGCAGAAACACCGAAAAAGCGGATCAGTTTCAAATTGCCATTTCCTGACGAAAAGTTTGTACTGAATTTTTAATTGTTTTTGCAAACAAATAATTAATAATAATTACGCTTCTTTTACGTGTTTTAATTACAGTTTAATATTTGGAGAATCGCAAATCTGCATAGTAGCTGTCATTGGGAAAAGCTCTCTGACTACCCATCCATGCAAAGCAGCATCAGTTAACGACATATTAAAAAGAAATATTTTCCAGGTGAAAGCTGTCAAATTTGCTCATTTTAGATTGCAAAAATCCACTTGTGCAACTTTCTTGCGCAGTTTTTGGATGCGTGCAACTTTATTGCACGGAACGTTCGCAATTGCTCATAAGAGCTGCAATAATATTGCACACGTCCGTATTGCATGCAATAAAGTTGCACTTGAAATTGATTTTAATTCCCTTTAAATTGATTTTTAAATCCCTTTAAATTTTTTCATTATATATAGGCACCACAATTAAAAGGCGACACGTTTGGAGATGAAACCAAGGACATGGTTACATTTTAACCTAGTAATTACATCATATTGTCAAAATATATTCACATTTAACTGCATTTTAACCGTTTTCAGTGTACGCTGGAAGGACATTATGATATTGAAAATAATGTCATATACCTTCATTTAATAGGAGTTTACGATACTCACTATTTGATCTCACTATGCAAAGACATAAATGATGATTTGCAATCTAAGGTAAATTTGTATACAAACATAAATTATTAAAAATAAATACCACCTTAATTCTACACATTCATTGTAAATAATTATTAATATGTATTATTTATATTTCATTCCTAACTTAATGATTTAATTCAATAGGGATTCTTGCATTCTTGGGCTGACATGAAGTTCACGTACGCGAAGGCATTGCTTCTCTTATTCTCAATTTCCCACATTATTTTGGTAATTAAAATAAACATATATTGCTGTCTCTATATAACATATCGAACACCCCAAGACACAACTATAAATTAACTAATCTAACTAGATTGTCCACCCTACTCCTGCATTTGACACAAGTTACGTGCACATATTCCGAACACTGGACATCGTAAGGTACGTTGAAGGTGTTAAAATTACCAAATCAATATACGTATAAAATATTCACCAATTCAGGCAGAAGTCTCTACCGTTGCTGTGTGAATCCCTCAAGAAGTTTGGAGTATCTGGCGATTGGGCTCAATTCGGAAGACTCTGTTCGCCAAGGGTCCTCTTCCTGATGCGCAGACATTGCCACCACGCGGGTTACGACTTCACGGCAGCTTCCAACCAGACACCCAAGTCCTCCAATTCCCACGTAACCGTAACACTGGCAATCTGAAATTTCAAAATGGTTTGTTATAAACTAACTACAT
The DNA here is from genome assembly GCA_034696005.1 of Glomeris marginata. NCBI lineage: Eukaryota > Metazoa > Arthropoda > Diplopoda > Glomerida > Glomeridae > Glomeris > Glomeris marginata. The sequence goes on along the minus strand of JAQFZQ010000146.1, from coordinate 24,672 downwards.
TACAGAAATCTTCTCCGACAAAGAAACTTGAACACGCGCTCGAAGACCAAATATACAGGATATTACGTAAAAGCAGAGTTATAACTAACATCAGGTATGACAGGACACATGTACATAGTGTCTTTCAGTTAACCTTTGTAACTAATACTACTACAAATTATTTATGATTACAGTTTGAATTCTTTGTTTGCTATTCCCGCAAACCAAGAATTTGTCTTCGTGGACGCGTTCAACGGCAACAGTTCTGATGTTATTGGACAATTACTGAACAACCTTCAGCTTCAGTGCTGCAATATCAACAGCGATGATAAAACTACACCTGGTATCTCATCAATATTATTGTCTTTTATTTAGCCTTAAAGGTGAACTGACAGTGTATTATTTCATCTCACAAGTTTTTACAAAAATTGAGACTACTAAAGTTTGCCTGATATGAAGTTTGAAAGCATTGGCCAACCTTCTAACTTAATTACCCCCGTCCAAGAAAGCCACCCTTAATTTCTAACATTTCTTTTACTAATTTCCACAGAGATTTTGGTTGCAACACTTGCTTTCTTCATTGTTTTTCTTCATATAGGCTTAATCTTTAGGGTAATTATCTTACAAAACAGAGTCAGTTCACCTTTAATTATTACAATAAACTATACATTATTGCATGTGTTACTTCTTATAATGCAGGCCATGGAACAAAAAGCAACAGGTTACAGTTCCAAGCTAATGAACATACTTTTAAAGCCTTCCTCGAACAGCACATCCAGCTTGCCCTTACGAAGGGTTTCGACGACAATGCCGGAAGACACACAGGTCCCAACTTATTTGAGGTATAAATGTACACCATGTTCCCAACTGCATTATAAACTACTGTTACATTATCACTACAACGCGATACAAAAGTTATTTGTATCATTTTAGCGTCCCACCGCGGCGTCATGGTTAAAAGTTGCCAACGGACTCTACGATTTCCTATTGAGCGAGGAGAGCAAAGCGGACCCAGAATCCAAAATAAACGTTTGGAAGAATAATGTGGACACTGAAGGCAGGTTTTCTGAAGGGTAGTAGTAGTATGAATCAATTACATCCCAAAATCTACCGTGTAGCTTTAAAATCTCATTACTAAAATATCGTTTCAGCCGGTGCGCCAAGGTGTTGCCCATTGCTTCCGCAACGTACCAAGAGAACCTTCCAACTCATTACTCTGCCGATTACCACCAATCAAAGGCAAGTCTGCAATTTCCCTAAAATATTTTCCATGTCCATATAACGAAAGGTCATTTAGCAATCCGGACATGGAGACCGCGCTTGTCCCGAAATGAACTATTCGTAGTTAAGTGTAGTTTCAAATTGCAGTTGCTACAAGCCATCCTGGTGTTCTCCCAACATGCCAGAGGACCTGCATTTGAACGTTATGTAAAGCAACTGCAAGAGGAATGCGTGAGGCTCTGGAAGAATGGCCGCCAAGCTTGTGAAGTGTACAGCGTAACGAGCAATCGCTGTCTTAACCCTGTGAGCCTCCATTAAACTTTTGTGTAATTAGTTCATTAGATCCTCACTAATCAAAACATCTTCCATCGCAGTTACACAAACTACCATTGGACAATAACACCCTACAAGAGGAATCGGAAGCTGCTAACGGCACGTCCGGCGCAGCGTTGCCCGTCATGGAGCACAACAGTCAGATCAAGTTAGTAGCGGCTTGTAATTGCGGTCGTAAGCAAGCATCAAGAGATGACCCATTCACTGTCAAGGTACATGTCCACTACCTGCATTGTAAACTCCAAATATAAGTCATTCTAAAAAGTTCCTAAACAGGCTGCCAACTACGACTTCTACAAGCAAACGATGACCGATTGTTGCGAGTCGCTGCACCGCATCAAGTTCCCCGTGTTTCAACCGAGTACCAGGGACTTCAAAGCTGCCCGAATACCAACAATGTCCATCAGCGAAAAGGACAGAAGCACGCCGGAACCTCTTTGGAAGTCTTCGTTAATAGCGCGACACGAACTTAGCGCATCCAGCATGAGCCTTGGTACGTGTAACTTTGAAAAGATTCCTCTAATCTTTAGAGTTTCTGCTAATTACAAGTGTCCATCTAAAAGAATACTTGTATATTTCTAGGTCAGTCTGGACCTGGTGAAAACCAACCAGCCATGGAACCGAGTCCCGGGCAGACCAGTCCCACGCAAGTAACGGACATAGAGAAATTAGAAGAAACCACCCAAACTGTCATCGTACCCAACATTGAAAACCCAGATGATGCAAAAGGTCCATCTACATTTCACCATCCCTGATGTGAAGTCACGATTAACTTTGCCCGCATCCGTTTGCAGAAAAACCTTTAGTCCGACAGGCATCGACTACCGAGTACCTTCCCGGTATGACTCACAGCAACAGTCCTCCAGGACTACTACCAACATTCGCCTCTTGGTCTTTGGTCTGCTTAGGACCATCCAGTCTTTACTCTCACAACGTTGGTAAGTCCCAATCATCGCGCACTCCGGTATATACTCTGCCAACCTACTTCCTACGATACTAGGTATCCAAGATCAACCCGGCTTCATCTCCGGCACCAATTTTCTACTACCATGGGATGTGACAGTAAAGTCTCTAGCACCGCAGGAAAAGGAGGTTAGCAAGAGTCATCAAGAGACTGAAAGTTGGCCATCGGTGGGGGAGATAGGAGTCAAGAAACCCACGCCGACCAAGGGTGTTAGAAAGAGTGTCCGAGGTACCTTGAACACGCGCAACACTTTTCCCCAATAACTACATTTGTTAAAATCTCATAATCTAAATCACCTTACATCAACAACCCTATTCCAGATTACTCAGAATTCACGGTCAAGATATTCCTCGGCGTGGAATACGAGTGCCCGCGTGGTCACCGATTCATGTGCGCCGAACCGGATAAACTCCTAAAGGCTACTGGGACTGGATTAGTAAAGGTTCTATGATCCTTCAACTGACTTTCTGATGCACTCCAATACATAGTTTCTGTATAAACCAATTAGAAATTTCAATAATACAATTTCAGGAAAATGCAGCGAAGGTAACATCCAACGACATGCCCCTCTACTTTCCATGCCCGTGCAGGTAAACCTCCTAGTCTTTATAAACTGTCGTCAAGATACGTGTTAGGATTGTGGTCTCATTTTGTAAAAAAAATGTAAAATCTTTCAGATCTGGAAAGAACCAAGCGGCGCAGCTGATGCGCATCCACGTGGTCACACCGAAGGCACCCGTACACGTAACCCTGGATCCTCGGGTGCAACCATCACCCACTGCTTGTCCATCGTTCTCACCTGGGATATCTGAACCAGTCAAGTTGACTCAATCTGCGTATTGGATACTTCGCCTGCCGTATCCTTGTCATGTAGACCAACATATACGAGGGCTATCCGGAAAGTATCAGCCGTTTTTTATTTAAAATTACAAACCTGTTGTAATGCCATTTGTTAATTAATTAACAAGGATTTCAAGGATATTACAAAACAATTCCAGGATTTCAAGGATTTTCAGTATCAGTGGACACCCTGTTGTTAACATGACACTACAACAGCTTTGTTTTTAAGCAAATAACGGCTAATACTTTCCGGATAGCCCTCGTATTATCAGTTGTTTTCAAGCTTGCAAGTTAAAAAGTTACTTTAGAAACCAAGTGAGGATAATCCTTAACATTATTGAAAAGATTCGTGTACGAGGGTGACACCGGAGCTTATTTGCCTCCGAAAGATGGCAACATATTATCTTGCGGCCGTCTTCTAAAAGGGATGTACGGTGTTGTACCAATTGTTGGTGAACGTTGATGAAATAAATGTGTTTTTCCATCACAAGGTTGTGTGAAGCCATTTCTTTTCCACTAAGTCATTAAAATTTAATCTATTTATACAGTACTCCACCTCTAGTAAACTTGTTGTAATCATTTGAAAGTCACTCTCCATGTCAACCATCACAATGAAACAATGTAAAGGACAATTTGAAGTTGAATCTTAGCAACCAACTCCTATTTAATCCCAGTACATTCTTTGTTCAAATATTGGTTCTGACACCTTGATGATGGACGTTTACTAGAAGCCCAAACATGTTTTGTGTCCTTGAGGAACCAATAGTAGTTAATTAACAGACTGTAATCTACATTAAGTAGTACATGTTTGCAAAAGGACAGACATCACAACCAAGTAAACAGTGTGATGTCCAGTATAGCCCCTGGAGATAAATGAGATATAAATTACACCTGCGCATGATGAAGGTGCCAGTATATGTACCTTCATCAAACACCTGTTGTCCTGGTAATGTTATCGGTCACCACAGCCAATACAGGTGCATATCCAACCACCATCTAGTAAAAATTATCAGAAGTTTGCCGTCAAGGAGCAAAATAAGTCATCTGTTCACAAACAGGAGGAGTCAATGGTACTTCACAATGATGGCCAAATCAAACAAACGGCTGTTGCTGTAACTACTATTGTTTCCACCAGTGCAACAAGTAGGCAATCAAATTCTTATAATTACAAGTCTTGCTGGGAACAGATCGTATGTAGTGCGGTTATTGGAAAAATTATATGTGCACCACAAGTCCCTATACCACATGGAGTGCTGTTCATCAACTGAAGTCGATATATTGATACCGCGCACTTCGCAGGAAGCAACACATGCTAGTGAAAAATAAATCACATTTCTTGTTGTCACAACACAGATTGGTTGTTTTGGGTAAGTGTGATAGCAACATTTCCTATTTCTTGTTTATATATTCCTAATTCAAAAATTAACTATACATGTATGTAATTATTTTCAAATTTAATTAGCAGAATTTGGAGGTTGAACTGGGCAGAAATTTGTTATAGTATACGAGAGATACCCGGAAAATACATAATAACATTAGCCATATTATCTATTTTAAAATACAAATTAGGTAAGCTGTTGTAATGTTATTTGTTAATTACCAACAAGTTTAACATATGCATTTGAAACCATTAAAAAATATTTTATACAGGGTGTCTACTAAACTTTCATTTCAAAATTCCAGTTATTTTCAAGGATATTTAACTTTTTCCCAGGACACAAAATACAAAAATTGAAAGATGGTTTAGTCCATGGTTTAGTTACATCAGAACACAGAATTAAGTCAAAAAACGAAATGTAAAGTGTCAAACATCCCTGGAAGAAGCTAGGTCATGAATGGTCATGAACCTGTTGTATTTGGGAATGGAAGGTTATTACACAAAACCGGTTTTCATCCAAATATAGATAAACACTTTCCCAATTCCCAGAAGGCCCTTTCAACCTTGCTTTCAAAACGCCTCATTTGGGTGGTGGTTATTCGAGAATGTTGTCATTTCTTTCTCAGTTCCAACGAAATGCGGTGAAAGAATCCATCCAGTGCGTGACCGTCAAAATCGTTCCATAAAAATGAAAATCATGGTTACTTTCATTGGAACTGCATTATGTTCAGTCATGATGCTGGCAACTTACAGTGTAATTAACAGTAACAAATACAGCATCCCGAAAATCTGGCCAATAATCAACTATAATCTACCGTCTTTCAACATCGCCCCAACGGAAACAACAAATGCAAACGCATCTTGGACCGAATCGAATTCATCAGAGAAAATGTGGCGGCCATCTTTGTTTCCATCGCCATCCAAACTGGCAAATTTCCCCGACTTCCAGTTCGTTATCAACCGCGATATTTGCGGCGCAGATCGTGTAGATTTGCTCATCCTCGTGGGATCTAAACCAACTAATCTACAAATGAGGAACTTACTTCGCCAAAAGTGGGGTTTCGGACCCAGAGAGGACAACTACGTCGTCAAAATGGCGTTTCTTTTCGGCAAACCGGACGAAAAAACGCTTCAAGAATCGCTCGTCAACGAAAGCGAAACGTACCAGGATATAGTACAAGGCAATTTCCGTGATAATTACCATAATGTGACGCTCAGGGACCTGATGGGACTTCGATGGACATGGAGACAATGTTGGCAGGCGAGATTCGTCATGCGGACGGTCAGGTTCTAATTTTCACCGCTTGGTGGCGCTTCGTATCGAGGACCGTCGTACAACTGCTTTCCTATTGGTCTGTTTACAGGATGATGACATTTCCATGGATTTGGCGCGAATTTTGGATGCGTTAGAAGAAGCCAAATTCCCCAAAGATGATTATGTGGCCTGTTACTTCACATTTTCATTTGCACCAGTCTTGAGGACGGGCCGTTATGGAATATCTAGAGAAGAATTCCCGAAAAGTCGTTACGACACTTATTGTCAAGTACGTGAAACACAATACATTGATTTTATGCATCAATCCATCGAAGATCACTAAATATAAGGGATCTTTGTTATTTAAAAAAAAAAAAAAAACAACCAAAACGAAATTAAAAATCGCGACTATTTTAACTAAGGGAAACTCTTATCAAATATACACCAATAGATGGCGCTGCATCTTGCTTATAATTACTTAAAATACTGTTATCATCCAGTGTAATGGAATGTAAAAACAGACACATTTGAGATTCATGTAATTATTATATTATTCATTTATGTACAGGGGTGGACATACTGGCTAAGCACAGGAGCAGCTAAGAAATTGGACATGGCCGCATTGGAAGTGAAACCATTCTGGATGAATGATGCATATATAACTGGATCTTTAGTTAAGCACCTAGGCTGGAAACACTTTAGCCTTCCCATCAGGTACACCAACGAGCCAAGGGACCTTGAAAGATTAGCTGAACTAAATGACACTACAAATTATGCCCCATTGGTGCATGGGCCAAACGATGGCAACGTGCGATTGGCGGAGAAAGTTCAAAACTACTTTCAGTTATATGCTAAAATAAATGGATACCCTCGACACAGACCACCTGGTTTCGTCCAAACAACAGTAATAAATAGCCAAACTAAGGTTAGCTAAATGCAAGTTATTTCCCTCAATAAATTAAGGCCTATTTTTAAAATTTGTTTGTTTCAGAAGCAGTGGAGACCTAAACCTCGAAGAAAGAAACCCATAAGTCCACACGGTTACACGGAAAAACGATAAATTCTCGCCGATATTCACCACTAATAATTAACTGAATTTTTATTACGGTATGCATTTGTAAAACTGGGTTGTAGATTCAATGCATGACAGTTTTTGTTTCATAATCTTGATACTTATTTTTAAACGCCTGTTATACACATCTTTTTCCGACCTACAAAATTTGAAAATGTATAAAAATATTGAGTATATTGGTATAGTTGCGTCAGTTTTAATAAACAAATGTATTTATTATCTATTCAATATAAAATAAATTATGTACAATCTTGTATTCTCACATTGAACATTTCAGTGCAAACTTTTTTAGTGCCCCATTGTAATTATAATACACAAATTAGACTACATGCTCTACATTATTGACATTATGTACAAAGGGTATTTTCGTCATTTCAAAAAACATATTTGCTTTTAAATAGCACAATTTTGGGAAGAAACTGAGCAGAAATTTGTTTGCAATTATGTATTATACTTATATTATATATGCCAATGCAAATTCATTTGCATAATCTCATCCACTCTGCTCACAATGCATTTTTGTATATTATACATGGCATTTTAATACTTCAGAAGATAAATTGTATTTCCTGCATTACTTTCTCTATTTTTGGATAATAAAATTTATACATGAATGTAACACTGAACGTTTCCTTGAAGGTCAAAGTAGGGACCTGTTGTTTGGGGATGGAAAGTTGTCATAAAACTGGTTCTAAGGATTGCAGGTGTAGGATAATTACCTTCCCAAATCCCAGAAAGTTCTTTCAAAACACTTCATTTTGGGCAGTTTCAATGAAAAGTGGTGACAGATATCAAGATATTTCATATCCACAAAATGAAAACCATCTTCACTGTCATTGTAACAGCTTTATGTTCTGCCATCATACTGGCAACATACGGCGTAATCAACAATTGCAACTACAGCATCATGAAAATATGGCCTATAATCAACAATATGATGTCTTCCAACATCACCTCAACGGAAACGACAAACGCATCTTGGCCAGAACCGAACTTTTTGGAGGACATTTACTTATGGCGGCCATCATTGTTTCCATCGCCATCCAAACTGGCAAATTTCCCCGACTTCCAGTTCGTTATCAACCGAGATATTTGCGGGGAAGATCGTGTCGATTTGCTCATCCTCGTGGGATCTAAACCAACTAATCTACAAATGAGGAACTTACTTCGCCAAAAGTGGGGTTTCGGACCCAGAGAAGACAACTACGTCGTCAAAATTGCGTTTCTTTTCGGCAAACCGGACGAAAAAACGCTTCAACAATCGCTCGTCAACGAAAGCGAAACGTACCAGGATATAATACAAGGCAATTTCCGTGATGCTTACCATAATGTGACGCTCAGGGACCTGATGGGACTTCGATGGACTTGGAGACAATGTTGGCAAGCGAGATTCGTCATGCACACGGTTGGTTCGGGTTCAAACGAGGTTCTATATTGCGACCGCTTGGCGGCGTTGGTTACAAATGTCAGTACAACTGCTTTCCTATTGGTTCGTTTGCAGGATGACGATGTTTCCATTGATTTGGCGCGAATTTTGGATGCGCTAGAAGAAGCAAAATTCCCCAAAGATGACTTTGTGGCCTGTTACTTCAAATTTTCATTTGTACCCACCTTAAGGACAGGACGTTATGCAATATCCAGAGAAGAATTCCCTGAAGATCATTACGACCCCTATTGTCATGTAACTGAACTACATTTTATAAGGGAATTTTGCTCTGATTACATAAGAAAAACAAAAAACAATGTAATATGAAACCTTGGAAATTGGGAATTAGTGCATTTTAAAATATTGTAATGGCCACAATAAAATATTTGAATATAGAATGACAAAAAGACAAATTTCAGACTCTAATAAATCAGCGATTGCATTAATGTTCAACTAAAATCATGATTTTCAATATTATTGGATTATGACAAAGTCAAATTACCAAAGTCTTATATTGTAAACTTAACAAATGGATTATAATAATCATGTGGATTGTATTTTGATCTAAACAACTGTTGCAGAGAAGCCATTCATATTTTTAGGTCCTTTCAACTTAATCACATTTTATTAATTTACATTGTAACCATTTTAACAAGGTCAAAGATTGGCACTATATGACATAATTTCAATTTATAGCAAATCTCCAATCTGTGCATGCAAATTTGAAATTGTTGTTACAAGTTTGATTCAATACTATATATTATATACCATTCATTTATGTACAGGGGTGGACATACTGGCTAAGCACAGGAGCAGCTAAGAAACTGGATATGGCCTCATTGGAAGTGAAACCTTTCTGGATGAATGACGCATATATAACTGGATCTTTAGTGAAACACCTGGGCTGGAAACACTTTCGGCTTCCCATAAGGTTCACCAACGATCCAAGGGACCTTGTGAGTTTGATTGCACTGAATGACACTACAATTGTCCCATTTGTTCATGGCCCAAACGAAGGCAACGTGCAATTGGCGGAAAAAGTTCAAAACTACTTTCAGTTATATGCTAATATAAATGGATATCCTCGACACAGACCACCTGGATTCGTCCAAACAACATCACTAAATGTGTTTGCTAATGTGTTACACTGTATGTATAACTAGTGATATGCACATGTATAATGCCATGTATGTTTATATGCAAAATAAACAATTTTTATGTTTAATAACCTCTCATTATACTTGAAGTTTATATCATATTTAATTTCAAATCAACACTAGGGTTATTTTCTTCTGTGTGCTTCCAAGTTATCAATTGGACTTTGACCTAATATTTTCTGTAAGTTTACTTTCCTTCATTACAAGAGTGATATCAATCAATGTAGCACACACTAAACTATTGCAACCTTTGGTTTGAAAGATAACCAGGTAAACATATCAGCAAAAATGACCTGAATCGCAGAACCAAGAAGCTGGAATAAGTATACGGAAATATAACTGTAAGATAAACATATGCCACATCTTATTATACAGTGACTCTTTTTAAATGTTAAGCTGAAATTAGTTGGTTTTAGTGAAATAAGCAAAGTAAACCAAGTGCAGACTTTATACCTGCGATACAATCAAATCGCGGGAAGTGGCAGTATAGATAAACCCATAAATGCGTGTTAATCTAGAATTGAATTTAATGCAAACTTGTACATCAGTTCTAAAACTCTCCTAAAACAATGGCAATATCTATTGGAAGACCTATTCTAAGGTTTCTGTTACTTGGGATAGTCGCCGTAACGTGTTTGTCCATCACGTGGATGATCTTATGGACATGGAATGAATCAGTGACACGTGTTAAGGAATCACCAAGTACTTCAATATTAAATGAACGGCCATACCCTGGCAAACATTCAAAGACTGTGCTAGAATGGTTAGATTTGAACGAGTCTTCAAGCGACACGGTACCACGATGGGCACGGGCACCGGAAGATAAAAAACCTCCCAGGAAAGCCGTATCAAATTGGGTACTTGGAACTGTTCCACATACAAATGGGACCACATGGAGTGAACCTTCAAAAACTACATCCCAGCCACCAGACACAAAAGGCACTGCGTCTACAAGAGCTACGAATATCAACGGCTTGTCGCGGAGCGAGGCAAACAGATTTCGACAAAATTCAAGACTAGACAACTTGCTGTATCCAGAAGCTTCCAGGTCAGACCTTACTTGATGTTTCTCAACAGAAAATAATATAGAAACTATTGGTTGTTAAAAGTCCTTGAATCTTAAGTTGATGAATCTAAATCACGATGAACCGGTAATAATGTGTTCACTTTCTTCTTTATTGGAAGGAAGGTGCACATGTGTCTCTTGTATCATGTCAATAAATGATCAAGATTGTCCGTTATTTGACCTATAAGTCCATTGTGATTATCTATAGTGTGTTCAAGCACACGAAGGGATTTGAAACTGGTAGGGAAGGGGCAGTAAAACAGCTTTTGTGGGTGTTAAGTTGCCTCTTTAACATTATGAAGGGCTCGATATACATAGATATATTATGTTCTTGATTGAATAGATTCTTTTTCAGCGTCTTTCCCAAACAGATGAGTCACCCCAACAACCCTTCGAATTTCTTTCTTGCTTCTTTATCCCGTGCCCATGGATCACTGATTGGCCCTGTTTTTGCTGATCATTGCACATTCATTAATTTCAGGTTAGGTTTCATCAATGACTTTGAATTCATGATCAACAGGGATGTGTGTGGCGAAGACCCTGTCGACCTGCTTGTTATTATTGGATCTCATCCTAAGTTCATAGCCCTTCGTAAGATGCTTCGAGAGACTTGGGGAGGTCCACGCATCGACGACTACGTAATAAAGTTGGTGTTCTTCTTTGGAAGACCCAAAGAAGCCAGAGTACAGCAAGACCTTTTGGATGAGAGCCTGGCTTACGGTGATATAATCCAAGGCAACTTCCAAGACCATTATCATAACATAACGTACAGGGACCTAATGGCGTTTCGCTGGACATGGCGTCAGTGTCCCCAAGCCAGATACGTAATGAGGACCGATGATGACATGGTGATCGATATCGATGGTGTCCTGCAGGCTTTAGAAACTCAGATGCCCAAGGGTAGAGATTACTTGGCTTGCATGGCCGTCTTCCATGGGATGATGGTACTCAGGCAAGGGCAATATGCCGTCAGTCGCGATGAACATCCCCAAGATGTCTACAAGCCATACTGCCAAGGTTGGACTTACTGGCTCACACCAGGAACCTGCAAGGCTTTGGATGATATGGCACTTAAAACCAAACCATTTTGGATGAACGATGCCTACCTAACCGGAGAGCTGATGGCTGCACTTGGATGGTCTCACCGACTCCTTTACGTGCCTTATACCAACAATATGATGGAGATGATTGAATTCTTGGAATGTCCATTTGAAGAAAGACCTTTGTTTGCCCTTGGACCCAGTATAGATATCGCAAAAACAAGAGTTCTTCACAAGCGTTTCAACCTGCGTGCGCAGAAGATCGGCCTCCCCAGTAGGGACCCCGATAAGGCACCGCCAGGGCCTTACTACCAGTCAGTAAATATTGTATATTCTTCCTAACATTTAGTTTGAAACTTATTGATATATTATACAGTAAATGCATGTTAAAATGTCATTGTTTTAAACTAGGAAAAACTTTCAAAACTGCGATAGCGCGCGAAAAAGACGCAATAGACCTCCACATCCGTGGGTAGGGTCACCTCAGCCTGGAATTGGACCTCTACCTTCTGGGATAGTATCTCAGCAGACTGGATATCCATGGCAATTTGGAATGACCCCTCAGCAACCTGGAAAAAATCCATGGCTGCTTGGAATGACACCTCAGCAACCTGGAATGACACCTCAACAACCTGGAATGACACCTCAACCACCAGGAATGACACCTCAGCAACGTGGATTAAATCCATGGAAATCTGGAATGACACCTCAGCAACCTGATATTGCTCCTCAGAAACCTGGAAATGCAACTCAGGAACCTGGAATGACACAACAACCTGCAATGACGCCTCCACAACCTGGATTAAATCCATGGCTGCCTGGAATAACACCTCAACAGCCTGGAGTGACACCTCAGCAACCTGGAATGACACCTCAACAACCTGGATTAATAAATCAACTGCCTGGATCAGCATCCGAAAGGAACCCTTTAATACATTCCCCACATCAAGAAATTGGACCTCCAACATCTGGGATACCACCTCAACATCCTGGATTAAGACCTCAACTGCCTGGACCCAGTCCAGACAACCCTGGATTAATATCCGGTAATGATAAAACCCACGAACCTCCACCATCATTGCAAAATTATCCTGGATTATTATACGAACACACTGCGGCACATGAGCGAGTGATGCAAAGGGAAGCAGTACATGTGATAATGCCATGGATTAAAGCAGAGACTAGTATACCCAAAGAAAAAGGTGGAAAGCCTGAGGAAGAAATAGGGCAGGAAACTAATCCTGCACATTCCTATAAAGCAGGAGAAAACAGGCCGAAATCTGGATTAAGGACTCAACAACCTAAGGTAGTGGATCCTCATCAGGCAATGCAATCTTTCCAGTGGCCTGCAGATGATCATCATAGGTAAGGGGAACAGAACCATAAATTAAGTAACCAAGTCATGAAAATTATAAAACAGAATATGTTTTGGTTCTCGTTATAGACAATCAGCTGCTTCATTGAATTAACCACTGATACATAATCCAAACCACTTGAAAGGCACGATGACAGTAAGTAAGAACATGTAAAATATTGTAAACAGCTGAAATTGGAAACAATGTATAATTATTTGCATTAAATTATAGGATATAAAGCATACATATATCTGGATTTGACTCAGTTCAACTTGGAAATTAGCAGATTTGTCAACTGAAGGAAGTTAAACAGTGAACACCATTTTGATTGTACACACTATATGATTAAATAAAACAAAGCTTTGTTTTAAACAATAATTTCATTTGTATGGATAACTAAATATTACAGGGAATTAAGACAATTGCAATAAATAAGTAAAATAAATTACTGAATTCACTCTGGGGTATTTAATACATGAATTTAAATAATTTTATGCAGACGAATTGCGCATGTGTTATTTCGAATTGATCAAAACCAGAAGTGAAAAAGCTGACATTGGAAATAACAACGTCAAAATGAAAAATCATATTTTAGAAGCACAAAATTTTGATGGCTTAACAGAAAAAGTAAATGCCCTGAAATACAAATGTTTGGGAAAAATGCCAACGTACGTGAAGATGTCAAGCAGTCATTGTACATTTTTCAATGAAGTAGCTTGCGAAAAATGTTTCCCAACTCAAATGATTTCTGCATTCTGCAAATTTTGACAGCTTTCTCTTTAAATAAAGCACATTCATGAATTCATTTTGCACTCTGTCTCTCTAAGCAAATAGGGAATCTGCAAATAATGTTTCTATATAAAAATGGCAACAAGATGTTTCACCGCAGTTCCCGCAATCGACTCGAGTCAGAGCCATGAACTGGTAAGCCAAAACTCCGAATACACTTGAAAACTTCTCTGCAAAAGTAAGTTACCCCACAAGCTTGTCATTATATCAAACAATTATAATCTTTTCTGCAATAAATTTACATCCAGAGATTTATTGCAAGAAAAATCTACCTACGTGCTTCCCAGCAGTGGGTTAAACCAAAACTACTATCATTTCATACACATTTGTGGGTTAACATACTTTAAAGTAAGATCGTATAGTTGTAAAATGTATTATTACGTATTCAAAATGTGCAAGCCAATTTAGGAAACTTGCAACCATCTTTGCGCTCTTCGCACTCTTTGGGGCATCTTGCTCCGAGGGTCCGACCGATGCCCACCTGGACGAGATTCTGGAGAATGCAAGGATCTTTGTGGACAAGAACCCAGTGTTGGTCACACCACTACGTAATTCGACTCGTTTCTACAAGAAGAGCATAAGCCCAGAAGTCATCGAGGTGACCCAAAGAATAGCCGCATTTGATCACGCCGTGGAAAAAGTCATTTCTAAGTAATATCTTGTCCCAGTAAACATTTCATCTAGTCTACTCTTTTCGCAGTTAATTGAAATCTAACCTGATCAGATAACCACTCCAAATCCTGTCAAAAGAAAACCCAACTAACATCCTCTAACTATTCAATTATGAGTCGGGATGCTTAGATGAACATGGGAGCTAGGGTTATACTACATCCAATGAGCCGTAATCTATGCATCTTTGCTTCCTCAATTTCAGTCTGTGTTCCTTTATCCTACTATACTACATTTCCACTATGTGAAAGATATTAAGACCGAGACACTATTTACTAATATTATTTACCCTAAAATAAGGAAACGTGAATCATACGCGATCAAAATCTTTAAAATATGCTTTGGATTCCTTAAATCAAATTCTTCCCAATCCAATGAAATACTTAATTGTCTTTATTCTAACTTGTGGAATGAATACTAGTAACCAAACAATCTTAAAGAGGCTCCTCACTCCCCAACAGATCTCATGCACCGTAATCTAAAATTGTACGCGCTTACGCATACGTCACGCATCGGGAGGAATCAAACATGCAAATCCCCTATTTAGAAAATTGCAGTGAACAGAGTATATACTAGATAGACCACTGAAAAGACATACAGTGCATCCAATGTGATATTCCATTCGCAGGTTTGGCATGACTCGAGATGAAGCGGTGAAAGTTGTCGAAACCAGGGCAACGGCTCGACCGGAGTTCAACGCTAACATTTTATGTAATCCCAGAAGTTTCACCTGCAATGCTCAATTCCCATACAGAACTGCAAATGGAGCTTGTAACAACCTCAATACACCCACTTGGGGAATGGCAATCCTCCCATTTGAGCGTATAGTTCCCGCAAGATACGCCGACGGTAAGCAACCAAACCTTTCAAAATACGTGCTAAAATATAATCAGGGTGTCTACTAAAATTTCATTTCAAAACTCCAGTATATTTCCAGTAATTCTATAGTCCATTCACAGCTATCTTTATAGTTGAATGTTAACCTGAATGAAATTGCAGCATCCAATACAATTGTGCATTAACACTACTGTAGGTGTCAATGCTCCAAGAAGAGCTCAGTCTGGAGCGGAACTTCCCAACCCAAGATTGATCGGTACAACCATCCACCCAGATGTCAATGTCCCACATCCATCTATCACCCATATAACCATGGCTTTCGGACAGTTCCTCGACCACGACATAACATCCACACCAGATCAGAACAGTTAGTAGTACAGTCATATCACAAACTGCACCAATAGCAATATAATACAAACTTATTTTATATATTTTTGTCAGATCTTCCTTGCTGCAGTAACCCATCAATGACAGACTGTTTCCCAATCCCAATCCCTCCCAATGACCAATTCTATGCTCAGTTTGATGTCAGGTGCTTGGAATTTGGTCGTTCTGTTAGGGCATGTGGATCCAGTACGATTCTTATATATTTCTACAACTGATGAAATGAGTTACACAAGCATTATTTGGAATGAAATACAAGTTTGGTTCTAGATCCAAGGGAACAGATAAACCAAGCCACAGCATTCATCGATGGCTCCCAGATTTATGGTAACTCCATAGCAGAGCAGAACAGACTCAGATCTTTCTCAAGTGGTAAGTTTCCTTGCCATACTATTCCAACATACGTGCAATCACCTGTGTAGTTGTTGTATAACATGAACTACTAGCTAATTTAAACTGATGTTAATATTATGATGATCTTTATAATTGTTTAAGGGTTTCTGGCTACCGAGATGGGAGTTTTCCCTCCACGTAACGCAAGCAACACCAACTGTGGAGATCCAGCCAGGGGAATCACTTGCTTCATTGGAGGTATTTGCAAGTTCAATTAATCAAGATACCCTTGTGGGGAACTTTAACATTAAATGTTTTAACATTTTAAATAATACAAATGTCATAATCACAACAGTGCGTCTACTTAAATTTTGAAAATTCCAGTATATTCCCAGGATTAAAATCAAGGACACTTACTCATTTTATCAACACATAAAATAAATAACTTGACTGATACACTGTTAATTATATTAATGAATTTGAAGACCTCATATTTTCCGAATAAACTTAAACTCATCATTCCATCAAGGACAATTGCATTATTGATACCATTGATTAATCCACATAAATTAATTATTCAATAATGGGGGTTTTGCTGCAAAATGTTCCATTGAATTCCAGGTGATGAACGTCTGAATGAAAACCCTGGACTACTTTCCTTGCACTTTATCTGGTTGAGGGAACACAATCGCATTGCAAACGGACTCAGAGCAGTAAACCCATCCTGGAATGACGAAACACTGTACCAAGAGGCCAAGTAGGTACCCTCTTGGAAATAACCATTACAGTAGTGTGTTGTGAAACAGTTAAGATCCATTACTCCTCACTACTGTAATGGTGCCACTTCTCTGGAAAAACAGCCTATGTATGCCCCCTACAGCCATCAATATAAGGCCTAATTTACTTGTGTTTTAACTTATAAGGTGTTGTATTTTCCGAAGGACCTATCCAGCAACTCTATTAGATAACTTAGAGGGCCCGAATTTTAATATATAATTTCAGTTACCAATAAATAAACATTTTTGTAAGAATTGCTCTCCTATATATAGGAGCTGTGGTACCATTATCCCACTGTTTCAAAACACACTACTGTATTGGTTACTTCCAAGAGTAATCCCATCTTCTTGCAAATTGACATCCCAGATGATCATATATTCATAGTAACATTTCCCCTTAATAGACGAATTGTGATTGCCGAGTTGCAAGACATCGTCTACTCTGAATTCCTGCCAGTAATTGTGGGACCTACCTACATGCAACGTTTCAATCTCAACCCACCCGGATCTGGTGGTGTCACATTCTACGAGAACAACATCAACCCAGGGATAATCAACAGCTTCGCAGCAGCCGCTTACCGTTTTGGACACTCTATAATCCAAAACTTCTTCAATTTGGCTGGAAATGGTGGATCTTTTGATCTACAGTTCCACTTCCAGAACCCTGAATTGTTGTACCCTAGTGGCAATGCGGAAAGAATTGTCAACGGATTGACTCAGCAACCATCACAGGTACGTTGGCATGCATATTTAGGGCCCATTTGCTCAAAATACCTATCCCAAATGCAGTGTAACTTGATATGTGAAGTATTATTTTGACAGAATATGGACAACTTCGTTTCCACATCAGTGGGAGACCATCTTTTCCAAGGACCTGGTGGTCAATTCGGTTCTGACTTGCGAGCACTGAACATTCAGAGAGGAAGGGACCATGGACTTCCAGGTTACCCGGTCTTCCGTGACGTTTGTGGACTTTCAGTACCCACCACCTTCAACGACCTGTTCAGCATGTTCCGTGATAACACAGTGTCCCTGTTCCAACAAGTTGGATACCAGTAAGTAATCCATTTCTAATTGCATAATAGCATGCACAAAACACCTCAAAACAGGACTCAAAAAACGGATTCCTGTAAAATCTCATGACCATGATATTGTATAAGTGAATGCAATAGAATTTAAGGTGCATTTGCAGCTCACAAGGAAATTGTGTGAGGTGTATAATGTTCCCAGCCTGTTCCCATGTGCGGAATTTATTTGCTTATCATAAAGTTGCTTTGCAGGACTGTGGCCGACATAGATCTGTGGCCTGCTGGTCTCAGTGAACGTGTACTAGAAGGAGTTGTTGGACCAACATTTGGTTGCATCATAGGTGCTCAATTCAACCGTTTGATGTACGGTGACAGATTCTTCTTCACTCACACCAACACAGTTGGAGCTTTTACAAGTGGTAATTAAAACAAACCACCAAACCCGCTTAAAATAGTAGTACATGGTTACTTTAGTCCCAGTTCATTCATGGTTCCACCTGTCGCATTTCCAGCACAACTTGCCAACATACGTCCCAGGACCTTTGCAGGTGTGATCTGCGACAACGCACCGGGAACAACCACTTTGAGACAGAATGTATTCCTAACAACAGGGTAAGTGCTTACTCAGCCTGTGTATTTCCAGGTATTCTCAGGTAATCCAGGGCTAGCAAGTGCAACATTATCCCAATTATGTGATTTTTTCTGAATTTGCAGAACTCAGGTCTCTTGCGCCAACCAGCCCAAGCTCAACTTTGAATTGTGGAGAATGGCTTAGAATGTAAACTGCTTGTAAAAAGGAGGTTTACAAACCAATAAAACATACTAACTACTAAATGACTGAATTATTTCACCATGCTTACATACCACCACCAACTCAATTACGGCGAAAATTTAATTGAGCAGTTCACACGTACATATTCAAATATATGTACACAGGCATTTCTTTTTTGATAATGATTATAATAAATCTTCAATGTTTAGTTTCGAAAAACTTAATTATATATAATAATATAATTTTGTAATGGAATGAGGAGACATCGGTGGAAAACCGAGTCATGAAAGCCGACTTGTGAGAGGAATGGTGAAATGTGGAAATGCGTGTTTGGCGAGATAGCGCAGTAGGGAATTTTCACGTAATCGAGTTTGAAGATTTGGAGTGGCTGTACATGGTCACTGGACGGTTGGCCTGATGCAAGCTGCATTGTGAATGGTCAACGGCCGAAGGGAAGTTGCCATCAACAAAAGTACATACTTGATTAGGATATGCGTGGCGCAGAGCGGTCATTGGTGAAAGTCTTGCGCAGTTTCACAGTGGCGAACACATTCCTGTCAAAACAAGTCAAATCTTACTGAAACAGCATTGTTATGAAGCTAATCAAAATGATATTATAGTAAAGGTAAAGTTAATTGAAAACTTAATATCCTCTGAAAGTTTATTTTGTGAAATTGCACTATTCATTTATAAATGCGAAATATAATCTTAAAACTGCCAAACTGTTTGAGTAATTGTCAGGGTGTAAGCTTTCATTTCAAAATTCAAGTATATTTCCATTATTTTCAAGGATATTTATAACTTCTTCCAGAACACAAAATATATAAAGTGACAGATAGTTATGCAACAAAACACATTAATCCCTAAACACTGATTTCAAAACAAGTGCCAAACAAATAAACGTTATTTGATATTCCCTTGAGCAATATTTACACCATTCATAAATGAAATCATGGAATATTGTTTAATTGATGTTCCTCCCCAACCGCAATCCCGCGTACAGAACAACTACGCAGACCCCAGGCAATTTTTTAGTAGTTATTCCCAAAACGAATTCAATTTAAAGTTGTATAGCAGAAGAGATATTCCACAAGAGTTCATACCTTGGCTCATGGACATCACGTTCTTCCCTTTTGGTTTGATCATCGATCACCTCCGCAGCACCGGCAGGTGGATGTGTGTTAGACTCCGCACCCAACCCACTGTCGTTGCTTCTGTGGAGTGTCACATGGGTGGCTTGAGGTGGTGGTAACAAAGGTGCAGGGGAAGTGAGGCTTCTGCGCATCCGCCGCACCTCGGAGACTTGAGAAATATCCGGCAGAGGGTACGTTGGCAACGCCGCGTGAACATCGTCTTCGGCATCCTCGCCGGTGCTGGTAACGCCGAGGTTCAGATCTGGCGGTTGCTGACTCAGTGATGTGCCTGTCACCCCCGAGGCGGAAGAAGTGCAAGTGGAAGCCGGCGAAGGGGATGATGGGATAGATCCCACCGATGACACCTGCGTACGCAACGTCAACCGACGATGTCACTTCGCTCTTCTTTGGGACTGTCGATCGGTGGTCCTACCTTGGAACCGGAAGCGGAGGAAGATGGAGGACAAGATGCAGTGCGGGAGAACAGGTTGGGTCGGTGGAGACTGAATGGGTCAAAGGTTGGCGAAAGGACCGTGGAAGCCAAAGTGGTGCTAGACACTCTACGGCGGCGACTCCTACGAGGAGTGCTACAAGCAGGACCACAGTATATCCACGTTCAATTGCAGTGAATATCAATGTCATGTTATGCCTGGAAGTCTAAAGAAATGTACCTGGAAGGCGTCAATTCATCATCCTCCTCCTCCGCAATTGATTCCGTGTACGCGACAGGAAACCAACCGCACCTTTTTGCACATAAAAGCTGAGTTACATACTAAGTAATTTAACTGAAAAATCCAACTGGAAACAAAACCAGTAATAAGAGGAGACCACTAGAGCACCCACCCCTTCATTAATGGTTTAGGACTCTTTTTAGATACTTCTCAAAACATAATATGAGGCTAAAATGCATTGTATGTAATTAATTTTAGTAGAAATGAAACCCTAGAATATATCCCAGTAATGTTTAGCTGAATATTATTGTAATATCTGCGGAGGAATATAGTAATACCTCCTACTGCGTAGGTTCTCTCCGTACTGCCACCCTTTGTTCCTATCCCCAGCAATGGCGATTAAATCTCCTTCATGGAAGCTGAGCTGGAAATCACCACTGGACAAGTACGAGTAAAGGGCCCTAACCATTGGACGTCGAGGAGCATCATCGTTAACAGCCATACTTCTCGGTCTGGAAGAGCTGTCTGTCGCAACCAAAAATAGTCAAGCTGGGACTGACGGGCGGGGATTGCAAGACCACTCTTAGCCTGAGACGAAATAAATAATTTCCACGCACCTGGGTCTAGTGACTGGCGGGAAGAAGAAAGGTTGAACTCGGATTTGGCCCTGGTTAGAGGAGGGACAGGTGATGGTCCCAGTCTTAACCGCGATTCGGCTTCGTGCCGCTGCCGTTCCCTCTCCCGGTCCGAGGCCCTGGACCCGGGTTCCCCTTGTACCCTGCGTCTCCCGTTCAACATGGACATCCTGGAGGGTATCTCGTCCATGCTCTTCATATCAAGGCAAGCGGCATCCATACTCCTTGTCTTCCGAGGAGGTGTGAATAGGGTGCACCGCGCGTGAAGATCGTGAAGGTCCGCGTTGTCAGATTCATCCACAATCCCATCCACAAGACGGTACAGGGAACCTTCCTACAGCCCACAATTAGCATTATTAGTCTTGGTTTTATTAGCCTTGGTTATATTATAATTTGTCATTTTAAGAAAGGTGATGAATTGAACCGCGCATTACAAAAATTTTGACTTTTAACGCGCAATGTTGGGATAGTTTGAAAAATCTATAATTCATTGAAAAATACTTTTAATGAAGATGGTATATAATAAAGGAAATGCTGTGCATCATTGCAGCTGTAGTAAGATGCATCCCATCCCTGAGAAATTAATGGTGGTTTTCGTCTATAAAGACACTTCTGATTTGTCACTGTCATAACTCATTATAAATCGGACATGTGTTGCAGCAACGCAAATCGAAAAACATTATCCATACTGTTAATCAATGGTATATATGTACGTCATCATGTCTCAAGTTAATTACGAAAACTAGGAACAAAAAATTGTAATTCCCTTAATTTTTCCCCAGAAAAGACACATCATATTAATAAAAATAAAGTATAAAGCTGATATTAAAAACAAATGGCAGCATGCAAAAAATATATAATATAGGCATCTAGTTATACCTATTTTATGAGGATAAAGATGAACTGATATTGTATTTTTTCACCTCACCGATTTTTACGAAAATTGGGGGAAAATATTACAACATACATACCTAACATCCCACTAATCTTTCTGAGTTATTAACCCCAATGATAACTTTTTTAAACTATATCCCACAAAGAATTTGTTGCAACACTTGCTTTCTTTATGGTTTTTCTTCATGTATGTTATAACTTACAATACAATGTCAGTTCCCCTTTAATATCTAACAAAAAAGTATATATGGGTTCAATGCAACCCTGGAATCTAACTTTTAAATTCTATTATTTTAAACTGTATTCTGGGATTAGATAGAGAAATATGTATTGGTTGTTACAATTCATCACCGCAGCTTGTCGTAAAAACATCTTACGATTGGCACTAAGCACGGTAACGTTGCCTCCACACTATCCGGAAGAAACTCCCTGGTTTGAGCAATGTCTTGCCAATCCTCCAAATGATGTTGAATAAGCGCCTGGCCCTATGTTTGAATAAGGAGAGAAAGATAGAAAGGCGTTATGGCAAATCCGTCAACAGATGGCGCTGATATCACGCGTAATGGCCGCCACCGCCCAATGGGCAAACACAAGACAATGGGCGTTGTCTCTCTCTCATCTCGCAACGTCCTAATGGACTGTTTCGACACGGTCTAAACCTTGCTTTTCGGATCAGGGGATTTGGCAACGAGATTAAGACCCTTATTGGGCGATGTGACCACTGCGCAAGTCCTTCGACAAGTGAGGGCCCGTCCGGGATCTTCGTAAATCCCTTCGCTGCGCGATCGATAGGGCTCAAACTGCATGGTCAAGTCTTGCTACACCTTTCAAAACTTGAGTTGCAAGATACAGTATAAAAACGATCATCTATACACCATATTCATCCCACCTTGGGAAATCACAATCCTCTCCCTCTCTCTCTCTTCGCGCAAACACTCACTTGGCGCAGAGCCCTCTTCTCGCTGCGCCATCAACATGTCTGACAATTTAAGTATAAAGAGAGATACCTATAGCAGCCGATCTCAGATATATATTCCTAATCTACTAGGTACCCTCAAAAGACGAGATGAATAAAAAGAAAAACAGATTCCTTCCTTCCTTTTCAATTTATCGGTTGAGTTTGCGCTCCGCGGCGCGGCGCAACGCCAGCATCCAGCCAATGCTGTTGTAAAAGTAGAAGAGATGAAAGTATAATAAGAAAGAAGAGGGCTCTCTCTCAATGTCTTACATAGCTTCTTTCTTAGCACAACAACACGTAGCAGTTGATGTGATTTCTCGAATTAGCGCTACGGTAACGAGATTAACGAGACCGTTGCTAATCCTGGCGGAATACAAAAAAGTGGCAGCTTCGCAGATAGGGGATTAAAATTACGTGCAGCTAATAATTGGCAATAGCCAATGGAGGCAATCAACCAAGAACCCCTTACAAGATGGGCCAATATATAAATTACGCCAACCGTGATGCGCGTTTGTAGAAAAGTACCTACGCAATGCGGTGAACGTGGCTTTCCTCATTCTCATTTTGAATTGCGCCTTTAAAACACTAGCAATTTAAAGAAAATTAAAGATCTTAAAGAGATATTGTCCATGCAAGGAACAATATTGCTCAGACAGATTTTCTCGGCGAATGGGAAGCCGTTCGAGCCTTTAGGTGGCAACGCAGCGAAACTAAAATTGTGAATATACTTAACAATTTACAATTTCAAATGTATTTACATAAACTTGTCTAAAATACCATTGCCTGCATTTTAAAAATTTAAACCACCCAATAATCACAAAAACTAAGCGTTGAAATCCAACTTGACCTTGAAAGGATGCCCTAAGGTCACAGATGAACTTATCAAAGAATATTAACCTATCCAAAACTTTATGAGCAAGTTATTGACTTATTTACGAGGGTAACTCAATAAAAAACACCTTTTAAATTTTAAAATGAAGAGTTTTATAGATGCAAAATCTGAAATGTAAAGCCACATGTCAATTAGCATATTATATTCAATCAAAAATTGCGTTTCATCAGACAAATGTTGCAAACCATAACAGGAAAACAACTCAAAGCAGTAGTAGAATAGAAAAAGAACAGATTTATATTCAATTATATCAAGATTATATTTAATAATATTATACTAGTACAAAGCGGCCAAAATCAGTAAAAACACCGAAAGTTTTTGAATAAACCGACGTCTTTAAAAGAAATAATGAATGCAATTGTTGCAGTTGCTAGCTCATGATGAAATCTACTTTATCCTTAAAAAAACATGTTGAACATTCTCAATAAAGAATTTGTCTAATTTGTTCATGCAAAAAGTAGCAGGAAACATTTGAATTTAATATACTATATATATATATTTAGAAATACCATAAGCGAATTCTTCGTTGGCAATAATTTTCCTGGCATAAATGTTATTAAAAAAATGAATACACAGCAATTCAATACTGTCAAATAAGAAAACTTAGGGGGAAAACACACGGGTGGTAAGGAATAGAGAGAGAAAAGATGAAATTTATGGTTTATAGTGTCCCAAAATTACTCCTACATTTTCAGATGCTGTCCGTTTTAAAATTACATCTATAAATCAAGCTGGAGCAAGGCCGTATAGTAAAGGCTTGGACACTGTAATTGGAGGGGGGTGGGGAGGCCATGGTTTGGCCAACAGACCGCTAG
>JAQFZQ010000145.1:0-46787 GCA_034696005.1 Glomeris marginata | reverse complement strand
GAAAGAAGACGTGGGTGAGTCACACCTTTTCACCGGTCACGGCAGGACCACGCCCATTTGGAAGTATGCGCCAACCCCCTTCTCAGCAGGCACCTCTCAAACGTGCAAATGGGCGTGGTTCTGCCGTGGACGGTGGAAACATGTGACTCACCCGCGTCTTCTTTCAGTTTACAGACAGTAGTTGTAAATAAAAAAATATACTTTTAAGGGAAAAGTAAAGCAATATGTGCTCAAGATCAAAGAATGACCAGTGGCGCCACCTACATACAAGTATATGCTACACGTTACTTCAAAATATTATACGCAAAGCCGATATCATTTTTCATATTTATTGTTTGAAACTAAAAAGATTTTGATGCATAAAAATGTTTGAAAAAACAGCATTAAAATTTTCCAATATTTATTATACTTAAAAACATGTTTGCAATATTAACAATAAATAAAATAATTGCAATCCTTTTCATAATATCACTTTAATTCATTTTCTATTTTTGCGTTAACTTGTTTCCAGTCCACAGAAATCTGCATCGAGAAACAAAGCAGCAAACTTTAATTTACCACCGTTATAGGTAATTTGGTAAAAATATAATAAATATTACAATGATCTCACTTCTTTAGACAGCTGTTCAAAATATTTGTGAATTTCCTGTCTGCCAAACCTTTCCAAATATCGCTTGCGGTACGCAACGGCCACATCGGCGTACGTTTTATGCTTCGCCACAAGCTCACTTACCCTAATAGATTAGCTATCAAAACGTGGACATTACTTACAATTCACGTGTCATACCTTTCCCAATTGCTCAGTCTAATATTCATCATGATGGCCCAGAGTGCAAGACCGGCTTGAAGAAGTATGGCTTCGGCATCGTGAGAATTGTTACACAACAGCGCCATCTGAGCTAACCGTGCTTCTTTCACTTGAATATTTTTCACGCGTTCAATGTATTCCACTTTACTTGCCTGTTGGTATTAAAAACGAATGGTTTATACATGTTGATTGAATGCAAATACAGAGTAACACAATCTTACTTCATTCAGTGCTGCGTAAGAAATCCCAGCTGTGTTTAACTCCCGCGCTTGAATAGCAAATGCAGCCAGACACGACCAAAGACTTTCATCCTTCAAGAAAGTATAAATTGACAGATTTTCAATAAAAGTTGTGCAATTTACAGTGGAAAATATTTCATAAGTGGCAGGTATTTATTAATTACCTTTATAAATCGACATAATCTGATGGCATCATCCCATCGAGACGTGTCCACGTAACTTCGGAGAACTTTCGGATATGGGGGAATAGCAACTACCACAAGTGAACCATCAGACCTTCGTATGTTCACTTGATCTCCCATGAAACTTACTATCTGTGGCATTTGTCCCAAGTCACTAATTGAAGAAAAATGTAATGAGCTACATATAACCAAACAAGTTTATAAACAAAAATTCTATATATTTACCTTGTTTCCTTTTCCAACAACGATCTACATAATAGGTTTCTATCAACATAAGCAGCACTTGGGTTGAACCAAACTGTAACAGTTCCCTCTTGAAGAGCAGCTAACATATTTGCTTCATCGTTCCATGACAATGCATGCGCCATGACAGCTGTGCAATCAAATAACATTTTTGATTGCAATTAACAGTTCCAATTAGTATAAAAACCCAAACATCCGAATTGTACATACTTATTTTAATACTTCTGCTTCCAGTTTTCACTTCTTGCAAATATAAATCACGGTTCTTGTCGATGAAAGCCAACAGTCGCTCATTGGCAGGACCTTGTTGATCCAGCCCAATCATGACAATATCCAACTGACAAAGAATAATATCCACAATCAAACCAAATTTTTCCATAGTTGTGCTTAAATTTTCCTTCAAAATGCAACCTTGTGCGTGAAAGGCTTTCCATCACCGATGTGTTTTCCATTTAATGTGTCCATGATGTACACAACTAAATAAAAGTTTAAATGTAGAAATTAAATTATTTTGTATAATTTAGTAAAAACAAAGCACACCTTTCTCATCAGCTTTATCACGAACGGCAAGTCTGTCATTGCTGATGGATATAACCAGTGGATTAATCACATCTGGTCTCATTCCTGGCCATCGAGGATTGCTAAGAAGCCGGCCTTCGTACGAGTAAATCCCAACATTTGTGGAATCCACCAGCAAAAAATGTCTATAAATGCAAATGAAACACAACCATCAACACAATGATACTGTATTGTTTTGCATTACATTATACAGTATTTACTCACTTCTCTGCCAGCACTAAGCATGTCACACTTCCTTCCTTTAATTCAAATATTATTGGAGTGTTCCAATTCTTTGTGCTGAAAATTTCACATAATTCAAACAAGTTAGTGTTAAAATCATTCCCGAATAATATTTACTCAAGACACACACCTGTAGATATGACACTGCGTCGATGTGGCTACAACTAAATGGTTATATCCCAGTGAAATCTTGATAATCCTATCACGGAATTCCAGTTTTTCCCAAGAATCATCCGCAACATTATAAACCGTGATTCTCTTCCTGCCAGAAACTACAGCTTCTAAACATTTCCACTCGAGACGTCTGCATGAAATACATAAAACAATACTTTATTCTGTATCTTATAGCTTTGTAATCAAGTTGGGATTTTACCTATCGACAACATGCGCGAATATCACATGTCCCGATCCGCAAGCTCCGACCACTTGAGTGCTATCCGCTGACCACGACAGGTTGAAAACACTTCCAATATTGGGTTTTTCAAGACTGTGAGACCACTGTAGCAAAATACAACAGTATGAAACATATTTCACAGGTTTGATTCCAGTTTATAACAACTTACTCCGATTTTATCGCACAGACGGACTGTATTGAAAGCTCCAACCGCGAACAGTTCCCCGTCAGGTGACCACGCAAGAGCTGTTACAGGACTTTCTTGATGTGTGCTGCAGTACATCTGCCTTCCATAACAATCCCACAACTACACAGATATTGTGAACAAATTATACGGAATTCTGAAATAGTTTAATTGAAAATGCAATCAAACCTTGTATTTACAATCTTCGCCACCGGAAAGTATCAGGTTGTTGTTCATACTCCAAGCAACTTTAAGAATGATTCCATCATGCGCAAGCCACTGGTTTTCAACATATAAAAACATTAATCCAGTTATTTAAACACTGTTATATAACATTATCCAAAATATTTTTGCTTTACCTGAAGTGGTTTGTTATTAGGCTGTAATGGTTTTATAATCAATGATTTTCCACTCGCATAAACAACCTCACTTGAATCTGGTCCCCATGCCAAACAATAAACCGGGTTTCCTTTTAACGCAAAACATAATTATTAATACAGTTTTTATTTTTACAGGGTCAGTCAGAATAAAAGTTACCGGTCTGAGCCAAAGTTGAACGCAGCATACCGGTACGGGACCAGATTTTAACTTGCCCATCTTCACCTCCTGTTTTATAATTAGAAACAAAATGTAATAGTTGGATATCTGATATAATATTGGATGGGATTTACCAGATACTAATGCCATTCCATCATGGCTCCATCGAGCAACAAGCACAGCACCTCTGTGGGCATCAACACTCTTCTCTATTCTTCCGCTCTTTGATATAAGATGAAATTTCCCTACAGAGATTGAAATTAGTTAATGTTCATTGTGATGAATTTATTAGTTGATCATGCAGTTATAATAGATACAAACCATCTGCAGCTGTGATAACAAATATGTCACCGCTCGGGTGTTTCTTGGAACCCGCTGAAACTCCCGGAGTACGTGGACACCAGTGCATGTCAGTAGGATAGACATCAGGGGCTAGCTTGGTCACTACTTGGGTGGTGTCATTTAGCAAATTCCAACATATTATTTGATGGTCATCAGCGCAAGAATAAACATCAGTTGTTGAGCACCATCCTATGCAGCTTGCTAATTCACTATGTGAGAATGATGTTAAGTCTTATGCCATATACGTACTATTGAAGTAAAGTTATTGTCGCATAAAATATTATCAATATTATTAAATTATAACTCACTTTTATTACTTAGGAAGAAAATTTGTATTTTAAAAATAACCGGCTAAAACATAATGCAAAATAAATAATAAAAACCCAGATTCAGCAGTTTAATAGCATCTAGTCAAAATAATATATTCTTATTATCAAACGTTTCAAATATCCATTTGTACAAATAATTATTCAATTAGTATATCCAATAAATTATCACATTTTGTAATTTTTAAATACTTCATGAATTAGCACATTGTGAAAATATTTTGCTATATATAAATACATATTTAACTATACACACATTTTCAATTGCCACATTAATATAGCAATTCACACATTTAAATTAAATTTGACAATAACTTCACACAACTTAATTAAAAACTGAATTATGTACAAGTTCACACAAAAGGATATGTTTTGGTTCCTTGTTGAAGGAAATTTTAAACCTCATTTTGTCGATTGCAAAATTCTACAGTAGTTCGTCAATAAATACCACAAAGGTAGACAAACAGGTAATCTCCATCATGTCACTATGAAACTTCGTGTAAAACAGTGAAATGTTTTCAACCGTTGCCTTGGAAACCACGGCGCACAAATCAATTCTAGTCAGTACCAGTTCACGCCGCTAGATTCCGCTAGTAGTAGCAGGCATTATATTACATAAAGGATGAAGGTGAATGACCACATGCAGATGTGGTTGACCAGATATGAATTTAGTTGGATTTGATTGGGAATAAAAAAAGGAAATTATTTTGCTGAAATATTTGATCAGAAATTAAAGGACGGCAAAAATTATAAGATATAACAAACATTGTGATGCTCCAAATAATAGCTGCTCTATTCACATTGACAGGTCAAAAAGGCACAACTATAGCTTACATTTTATACATTTATGTCAGAAAAATACGTGCCACGAATTTCATTTATAAATATCAAGGCCACTTAATCTTCTAGACATTCTTTATTAAAATCCAGCATTTTCAGTACATGTGCAGATTTAATAATAAATGAACCCAAAAATTATTTACAAAAAAGAATTGCAATATTATGTTCAAATTCAAATTATACTGAAAAAAAAATGAAGTAGTATTTTCAGTTCGAATTGTAACTTAAAAAAACTCAAACTTATTCAATAGTCATTTAATTAATGTAACTTTAAATAATGGAATTTATGTTTACGAAAATAATAAATCCAAATTTTATTCTAACTTCAATTGTAAATCATCAGTTTTTAACCTTTTTAGATTGCACAATTCAATTTGAAATAATCCTATTTTTATGTAAATGTTCTACCAAAAATGTACATATTTAGCATACTTTTTGTATACTTTGCAACATAATCGCACATACAAAAATTATGGACTAACCCCAGCTTTCTTGATGATATAGAACATGATATCCTTAATTAAACACACGATAATTTCATTGCTCATAAGTGACATCATCCAATTGCATAAAGATTCTCAGTAATCCTTGTTAAATGTTTACTACAAAAAAGAATTGCTGTGTTACATAAAGTGGTGGACGGCAATGGCCTAGGACCTTGACACCCAGTCCTAACGGGGTCACAAAGAACAACAACACCTTTATAACAACACCATTGGATGCTGTAAGACTTTTGGGAAAAAATGCCGAAAAAAATGGATGCTTCACTTACTTTCTGGGTCACCGAAACTTGTGCCGCATTTTTCTACATTTCTATGTGTAACGATGGGAAATGGCGTTGGTTTCATTGACCCCAACTCAAAAAGGGTGTATGACTTCTCCATTTAGTGGCCAACAACACCGACTTTCTTCTTCTTTGGTTTGGAAAGCAACAAATCCGGTTGATGGCACACCTTTCCTATGGTGCTCTTTTTATTGAATAATCCTGTAAAGTAATGCAATAAAAAGTTTTTGTTATGCATCAATTCCTATAATCATTTAATTGCATGCACAAAGTCTATTTCTGTTGCCAGATTACAGTTTGTCTTCCACACTAAACACATTTAATAATACTTTAGGAGATATTTATGAACTAATACAAGTTTCTACAATTTACATGTAACAGTCACATAGTAAAAACAATAGTAAAAATATTAGCTATAAAAGCAATAAAATAAAAAAATTGAACTAGCAATATAAAATAATAATTAATATTACAAATATTAAAAGTAATAGCAATAGTATTAGAATAGTAATAGTGTGAACCAGACTGCTAATTTCCTGGAAGAACGAATTTTCTTTTCATATTTTTTTAAGTATACAATGCAAGGGGTTGTAATTACATAAAATTTTGATGAAAATACAAGGAAGTAGGATAAAAATTAAAAATACAATCAAGAATAAGCCATTGCTCTAGAATTTCGTTTTTCACATTCACTGCTAAATAATTTTATGTGTGAATCTAGAATGGCATAATGAAATACAAAAAAATGACAACATGCATATAAATTATTCCCTTTCAATGCCCATATTATTATAAAATATGTAAACTAGTTGCAGAAGGGTTAAAAACCTTTGGGAACAGAAAGATGAAAATATTCCAAAATAGTTTCATTATAGTGTTTGTTATTTTTATTCACAGTTTTTCCATTTCACAATCTCATACTAGCTAACATGCTATTCTTTTAGCTTTTGTAGCCAAAGGGTTAACATGTGTTCGATGTGCATGAGATGGCTTTTCTTTTATAACAGCACAGCTTTTCAGTTTTCTGAGCCACGTGACCACCTTTCACTTACTTGCTATGTGTAATTTCGACACGTTAATCATACAGTAGACAACTACAAAAATTAACCGAAAATGGGCAACATTTTACCCAATTAAAATTTAAACTATCTGCAAATGTGGAGATTGCAATATTAACTGTCTTAACCGAGAACTTCAAGACAAAGGTTATCTTTTAGTATATAATTGCATCTTGGAATAGCAATGAGATGTATTCAGCAAGCAAGATGGCGGCCGAGCCGCCATGCACGGGGTCCACAACCCTGAATCAACGGCCTCTTTTGGGGATATCATGCTCCCAATATTTCTCTAAAGTTTTCTAGTTTGTTTGTTTGTCTGTAGTTTGTTGTGATAGTGACATGGTTTTATGCTCAAGGGAACCAAGGCCAAGGTTACGTTCCATAACAAAAACATGGTCATTCTTTAAATGCCTATTTCTTTAAAATAAATCATGTTTTCTTAATTTTGAACCACTTTTTAGTATTATTACTACTATCATACAGTCACACTAACATGCTAGAAAAACTAGTTTCTACAACCCAATATGTACATAAACATAATATTTTGTTACAAATGAATAAATTTCATATAAACACTCTGCAAGGATATTAATTTAGTTCTATTCCAAAATAAAAAGACAACATGCAGACAATTCAATATATGACATTTTGTATAGCATATTTTATATTGGCCTGTTCACTATTCATATAAAAGAAAAATTGAGTAAAAATGAGTATTGTGATTTGGATTTTTTGAGTATGCAAGGGAAACACTATAATTTGAAAATGAGTGAAGTTATTTGTTCCACTATACTATTATGCTGAAGGAAGTTTCTTTTGAAAAATACACTTTTCTCCCAAAATCATAGACAAACTACCAGATGTAGTCTAAAATTTGTTTTTCCTCCTTTACACTTTTCGTTTTCGAGCAATTTTTGTGAAAAACTTGTTTCACCCCAACAATTTCCCCACCTAGATTGGCAACATGGCGCTCAAAAATGGCAAAGCAGAATCAGTGACGCATAAAATAACACATACACACACCCAAATAGGTTAAAATACCAAATACTGCATCCTCTTTGTGGGAGTGTCAATAAATTACGTCATCATTTTGAAACTGTAACACACTCCATTTTAAGAAGTCATTTTAAAAAGTTATTACAATTTATTCCAAAAAAATACATCTGAAATCTATTGGATAAATCTAAAGTCAGTTGTACACTACACAAACAATACGATTAGTTTTTAACTTGGTAAATTTATTCAATTTAAAAAGGTATACTAATGATGAATAATGTTTATGTCCTGAAAAGTGTAATTTTGTTAAAGGTATGACGTAATATATGAACAGTCCCTTTGCAAGCAGAACTTCACCAGAAAAACAATACAGGAAATAAAGTTCTGCACAATTAATTCTCAAACATCAACTGCAACAATAATTAAAACAATATAAATTCCTTACAAGTCAAAACACAAAAAAATCAGACAGGTTGAACTTGACATTCCTACACTTCCTATACAGTCAACAACTAAATGGAAAAATCATCATTTGCCATCAATTAAAACTATTAAATTTGCAGCACATTATAGTAATCCCCATCTTTTTGAACGGTTCTCAATAGATATGTGTACATAATTAGTATGTTAATGTACAAAAACACTATTAATTTTCCATACAGTCAACATATTTCATCATGCACTTTATGGGGAATGTAAAGAAACAAACTTATCTGATATGAAGCAAATAGTAAAGATATTCTGCAGAGTTCAATCATTTGAATGTATGAAAAACTAACTTTGCAACTCATATGTAGGTTAACAATTATTCTGGTTGACTATAAGGGAAACTGACTGTATAATGCAGATGAGATGAGTAAAATGAAGGTAAAACATGGTAAAACCAAGGTAAAAACAAAACTCACTGTCATATTTAATAAGGTTCCATTACATTAGACAGGGAGCTTTAACAAATTAAAACCTCACATTGAAGCATATTGACACTGTGGCGTTTATTCGATGACGCTAATTGAATAAATGGTGATATATTTTGTTATATAGAGAAAGGGCATTGAGTGTGATCATAGTGCACATGTTGGGAATTGCTAGATTTTAATTTGTGCATGCATTCGTGAACTTCATGCTACATAGTGTATATGGAATAGAGGAGATCAATGACGTGCTTGGCCGGCAACAAGGACGAAGGAAGCAATAGCCGACTTTGGCCTCCATTTTTCAGGCCGAAATTTCTCACCCTGCCTATATAAGGAACCACTTGCTCCGGCCACGGACATCACTTGTTGCCACTCACATTAGCAGCATCACCTCCTGTATACACACTCTGCCTCAAGGTAGGACTTGTTCCCTCCAACAAAACCTACTCACTTGTGGATTACACCTACTATACTACTACCACCACCACAAACCAATGGATTATTTTTCTTACACCATTTTCTATGCCAACAGGTTTTCGTTCGCATTCTGAGCGACCATCATGAGAGTCCTCCACCTTACATTCGTTTCCCTTCTCCTTGGTAAGAACAACCTAAACCTGGAACAATGCACACTATGTTATGTTCCCTTCTGTAACATTTCCTTTTCTAATACATAGTTGATTTTGGGTGTTATGTATTATAGCTGTTGTGCAAGTGCAAGCAACTACCAATCTTTGTAATGACATGCTGGAGTTGATGGACAGCAGCAAATCGACGAGGAGAGGAGCATTGAACAGGTTGAGGAATGCCATCAATCGAGCTTGCACAGCCATGGATCTTATCAGACATGGTATGACTAAAACAATTCTTAATTTGTTTAAAAATACAAGTAACTTATTTCTAATATTTACATGTAATTTCTTTGCAAGCTAATATCAATATTAAACAGCACCCTTAAGTTAGATATGTACTTTTCCCTGTACAAATTAAAAAAAGTTCAGCCATTTTGTTTTCAGCTTTAAAAATGTAACTTTATTATACTCACTGTCTATTTTTTATCATTTTCATAACAGGAATCAATCCCTTGGAGCTCTTAACGGTGAGTGCATTTCATTTGTTTTTCCTTACTAAATTCAATATCGCTTTGTATTTATGCGGTCACGTAATTAAATATACAATGAATAGCTGAGAATTTTTCACAAGGAAATAACATGGTTTCTGCATTCAGGAAAAAATACAAAAAACATGGGTTGCAACGCTTTAATTAATTCTGTTTTTTCCTCAGTCTCCTCTCCTTGACCCTGTGGTCCATTTTTGTATTTTTTCTAGGTTGAATAACATTCCTCCTCCTCCCATAAGAAATAAATCATCCTTTGTCTCATTGAATCATTTACAAATCGCAAAATAACATGAACTTTCCCAGGTCCCAGATGAAGAAACCTCAACAACTCGCCGTCCACGAAGACCTGGCCGCAATTCTAGCACATCTACAACATCCTCTACAACAGCACCACCATCTTCATCATCACCCACATCACCCTCTTCAATAGCACCTGCTGATGTTCCAGTAACATCAAACCCATTGGAGATCATCTTCAAACACCCTCAAGTGAACGTGATCTTCGGCAATGCAAGCCACGATGGCTTCGCTTTCCGAGGCAACGAAATCGGTTCCAACACTGTCCAACTCCAGACCAGAGTGGCAGTTGATGCACCCAAACATCTCCTTCCTGGTGATTTCAACGTTAGAGGAATGAAGACCCCGTACCCTGCTGTATACGAAGTCCGAACGGCCTTCCGATGCGGACAACAGCCCCACAACCCGGGAGTTTACGCCGACATGTCCCTCGGTTGCAAAGTACGTAATTTGGTGGAAAATGTCCTCAAGAGATAAGCAACAACTACTTTTAATCAGTAGAATACCTTTTGGCTGAATGCGCAGGAAGAATTTGGAAATTAATTAAAACGCATGGGGGGAAACGCAGGCAAGCGGAACAGCCGTTTCATGCTTCACCTGCGACGTGATGACGTCACGCGACTCGCAAACTCTCGCTATCATCACTCTTCTGCGTGTAAAAGTCAGGAAAAAGTAGATGTAAAGTTAAAAATCGATACAAATACTACTTTAAAATCACAAAACGCATCAATTCTATAGAATTACACACTTTCCAGGGTATGTTACAAAACCGTGTCAGTTCACCTTTAAAACATCTATATTAATGATAATTTGGCTTGTTATTTTTCCAGGTATTCCACTTGTGTGCTTCCACTGACCCGTACCACAACAAGACTTCATTCTACTGTCCAGACAAACTAGTATTCAACCAAGAACGTCTTCGTTGCGATTATTACAAGAATGTCAACTGTCACGAATCTTACAAATATTTCTCATCCAACGAGCATTTCTCCAAGAAATTCGACATTAAATATGTCGTATTGGGAAAAGTAAACTAAAACACACCATGCGGAATGCTGTTGTACATATGTTGGTGCATCAAGAACTCTTCCAGAGAAAAATAAGTCTGTTTCAAATGGACTTATTAATTGATGAAGTCTTGGTTTTTAAAATCCACCTGTCCTAGTGACAAATGAACGGGGAAATGCTACTATCAAACAATGCGTACTGCGCTTGCGCAGTATAGTTAAGATATAAAAACCATGCATTTTTATACAATTTTAAAAGAGAAGTGTAAAATAAAATAGTCACATTGCAATTGTTGTATATTTGTGTTCGCAATTTAGCTTTATATTGTACTGAAGATGCTCATGCAGGAAACAAAATAATTTGTGTATGTATAATTAAATTGTATTGTGATTTAATTTAACGTTTGTTACACTGTAATAAAAATATACATAATACTGTATAAAATACACTATGATAACAGCGTTAATAATCACGTGGTATATACGGGTTTTTAAAATAAATGTCCAGCAAAAGTTGGACAATGTCGTCTCAATTCTCAAATAAAAATAAGTTACTTGAAAACAATATTGTCATGTTATGTTACTTCATTATAAACAATACATTAATTTATTACTACAGAATAAAATGTAAAACTTCATTTAGATCTACACACATTACTTAATTATATTATTTTCATGAATATAAAATAAAAATTGCTTTTAAAGAGAACTATTGCAATCCATTCTCATACTCATTTTTATTCTCAAAAATATTACTGGGTTTCAAATAATAATTTTAAACAGCATGTTTTAATGTATATTTGTAAGAAAGATCAGTTAACAATACTATTAGACACCGGCAATGGCTGCATTCAAACTCAAGCTAAAATTTCAATTATAAAAACTAGATTATCATTATTAAAATCTGTTTGAATGGACCTAAGCAAAATATGGCTTCTCTGCAA
The DNA here is from genome assembly GCA_034696005.1 of Glomeris marginata. Taxonomy (NCBI): domain Eukaryota; kingdom Metazoa; phylum Arthropoda; class Diplopoda; order Glomerida; family Glomeridae; genus Glomeris; species Glomeris marginata. The sequence goes on along the minus strand of JAQFZQ010000145.1, from coordinate 34,771 downwards.
CAGTCGTTTTTGTCAAAATCCAATACATATATGATTATGTGTATATTATTAACTGGTTTGGCAGGTCAGATTTTGAGAATCTGGTCATATAATAATTTCCATAATAATAATAAAAAAATTCATTAAAATCATGATTTTGGTTGAAGATTGAATGCAACCAAGTTATCCCAGGCGAGTCAGAAGTCCGGTTCGTGATTGTGGTTAGTATGTAAATGAAGCTTGAATGAAAACACAAATGGCAGGTATTGAGCAGGTTGGGGGCCAATCTGACGGTGTGCCCATTGGTGACCTTGGACAATGTTATCAAGGTCATTGCAATGTTAACGGTGGTGTTAAGTTATGGACGCTAGGGGGACTGATATCAATTACAGAAATGACAACTGCCCCTTCAAATCGAACAGTATGCAAATGCTGTACAGGGAAGCATGCAAATTCCTAATTCATGTAGCCATTTCGATTGCGGACTTCTGACTCACATTTCACCTGGTATAAAGTAGTGTTGAAATATACAAAATATAAAATTTCAATCTCAGTGCATTTATAAACTAATTCAGTTCAAAGTTTGTTACTGTATCCATTGTACTTTATAACCATATGTTCCTTAAATGATCAATAAATGTTTTACATTAAATTCGGTCATAAAGAATAAAAAATGATCATTAATCCAAAAACTTGTCATCACACTACATAATCATTCTTATTTAAACTTGTGTTTTACACGACTTCCAACTGGGAACCAACATGGGAACACGTAAAGTCACACTTATAAGTCCGTTATGAAAGAAGAAGGAAGTAAAGGGTACACAATTTCCAAAAATTGAAATAAAAACTGTTTCATAAAGATAAGGTTAAAGCCCGCACCTATAACACTTGTCAGAGAAGATCATCAACCGGCCAACAATCTGTGTGCCTTTAGCAAGAAAACCAACCAATTTCTAGACTAAGACTTAACTAGGGTACAAATGTAGCAATATTCATTATTTGTCCATTGCTGCGTTCATTGTACTTCTTGCAACAGGAGCAATAAAACCATTTTTGCAAATAAATGTAATAATAACCCATTGTTAAAATTCATTGCCACCATGTGTTTAAGTTAAATTGCACGTGTATAAGGTGTTAATTGTTCTCTTGTTAGCTGAATTGGAGCGTTAAATAGAAGCAATATTCATACAATGCACTCTTGGTAATATGTAGGTAAAATGGTGCGGAAAATCGTCTTTAGTAAAGTTATTGGCATAGTTTTCTTTAATAGATTCTATTACACGATAAATCAAACACCTAACAGTTGTAATTGTTCAATTTTTTTAGATACAATAAAACACATTGTTAACATTATGTATATATTTTCATTTCCATATTCAAATTTAAAAATGTAATAACAATATTATGCATTTCCTGACTTTGTAAAAGTTGTACAAGTTCTGAAATACAATGTTCAGTGAAATATATATTCATTATTAAACCAATGAGATTAAACTAATCATAATTTTCATTCAAAGTTAATGCTACAGGTGTAGAACAAAGTGTTTTATTTCTTTAACAATGAAATAAAAAATAATTATACCAAGTGATTAAAGTCATTAAAAAACATGTTATATATTATCCTAACAACATATATCTGAGATTCATCTGAGGTTTACTTTTGACTGACTACTGTTAGACATGTGTCTTGATAAGGAAGTTTCATTTTCAAAAATGGCACCCAATTAAGTCAAATTATCAGCTCATGCAGACTGTCTACAAAAAAAAAAACACTGATATTGTATGCGTTTACTGTTCTTCATGCACACTGCACATTGTTAAAGAGAACACTTCTTTTGTCTCCCTAAATGTCCATGGCACTAGACACTGGTACCAGTGTGGTTTTTGGGAGCAATGGCGGACCTTGCACTTTACCTAGAGATCAACGACGCTTTGGCCCCGATCAAGGCCACTTCTGATACACTGGCCCCCAGAACAGCAAAAAATCCTTCTCCATATTTGCAAACACCTTTCCTGTAATTTCTTCTGTATTTCTTATACAGTCTCCGATCGTTTGTTTCTTACTGCTTTCCGATTCGCTTAAAACCGGCCATTGGCCGTACCGCTGGACTTTCGGCAAGCTACCACATAAAAGAGCTCCTCTGACAAGAGTCACCACCAGTGTCCACCAATAACCAACAGCAACAATACACTAGTATTTGGATTGTCTTATAGATCCCAATTTTTCCCAGGTGTGTGTTTGTGTGTGAAGAAACACCACGAAAGGAAGATGAAAGTTTGCGCGATACTCATCATCGCTCTCTTCGCGTTCGGTAAGCTAACATTTCTTATACTGAATGTTCCAAATATCCAACTTTTATCCAGTTTTTCATGTTATCACATCATTTGAATCAATGTGCCCCACATTTAAGTGTGCACAGGGATGAGCTACTACGTAGCGGTCACCTCTTTTCCACATTTGCGTAAAGAGTGGACTGCTACTTTCTTCAATACTTCAAAACTTGAATTAATTTATCCTTGTATGTCTCATGTTTTGTTTTATCACTCCTTATAAAAGTGAAAATTGACATAGTAACCCCAGAAATGTGCTGCATCATGCTCCACACTGCGTAAACCTACGTAAACCTCAATGTCATTTTCAAATTAAGCATATCATGTGTGTAGTTATTTTGTATGTTATCATTCCAGATGATTCCTGATTATAAGGAATTGACATTAACATATGTGCATTCCAATGTTTGCATTTGTGTAGTGTGGCATCCAGTGGATTCTACAATTAGCATGCAGCGAGATTTCTGCAATGATGTGTTAGCAATGATGGACAATGCTGATGGAAGTCAGGATGGGGTCATCAAGAGGATGAGGGCAGCCTTTAACAGGGTCTGCACTGCTATGGATCTTATCAGGCATGGTAAGTGCACATTTCTATGCACTGAAAGTAATAATAATTGCAAGACCGTGACTTTCGTGCCACAAACCACATGGTTACGAGTAAAAATGTAAACAGAATACTAATATAAAAACAATCTGTCCTGACCGGTCAGTGTAACACTGACCTCCATACCGCCCTTCAAAATTAAATCATTACTCCTTATTGTGCCTTACACCCCATATAAAAACCAGAAAAACAAGCGCCAAACTTCACAACCACTTACACAAATCCTAAACCTAACTGCAACACATTTGCATAAAATACACTATGTACTTCCAACCAAAGATAATCTTATTTTTATCTTTGCAGGTATCAACCCAATAGAATTACTGGTACGTATTCAACATAATGTGAACAATGCGACTTAAACAAATACTATATAATATAAACATGCATTAAACTTACCGAATTGAAGGGACCCGGCAAACAAGCAGCGGAGAATACAACAAGTACGGCAACGGAAGCTCCAACGACATCCACCACGGCTTCCGGCAGCGTGGACTTGAAGACCGCTGGTTCCGCACCAGTCACCAACCCTCCAGTTCCATCGCCACTCGAAGTCGTTTTGAAATATCCCAAAGTGAACGTCATCATCCCGCACAGCCCTGAATTGGAAAAGTTTCTTAAAAGCAGCCGTAAGCAGGATCGAATAAACAAGATGGCCGTCGATGCCCCAAGGTACCTGCTGCCAAAAGACTTCGACCCATTCCTCAAGAAACGTTTCTATCCAAACGTTTACGAAGTGGAAACCAAATTCGATTGCAAGCAGCAGCCGTATTTGACCGGAGTGTACGCCGACATGTCTTTGAGCTGCAAAGTACGTAAAAAGATTACTACAAAAATCACGCGCACAACTTAATTAAGACAGTTTGTTCACATAATTACTTTCAATTTTTCCAGGTTTTCCATTTCTGCGTTTCTGATGAACCTCACCACAACAGGACTTCGTTTTACTGCCCAGACGATTTGATATTCAACCAGGCCAAGTTTCAATGCGATTACCCGAACACCGTAAACTGCCACGAGTCGTACAAATCTTTCGCCAATAATGCAGAGTTCACCAAGAATTTCGACATCAAGTACGTCGTCCTAGGGAAAATGGAATAAATACAATTCAGTTTGGTTTTGAATCACCACCAGCACAGCTTACAAGCTGCAAAGTCATCGTTTGCTCACACGCATCAACATTGTTCGCAAACCTGGGAATTGGAATTCCAGTCGTTTTATCGTGATATCACCGCATCTCATGTTTGCTTGTAGAAAGTACTTGCAATTTTTATCGTACATCGCATTTATCACTGTATATTTGTAATTAAACTGGAGGAAATATTTGTAACACTATGTGAAATAGTTTGTTTTTCATAGAATAGGCCCATTGAATTTCATCACAGTAAGAACTTGATACCAAATCATTTTGTTGTTGAAAATAGACAACATCAGAATAATATAACAGCTGTCATAATTTTAATTATATCAGCAACAAGCCAATAACAAAATTAATGACAGGGAAATTTCAATATACAAAATGAAGGGAAATTATGTCCTGCATTCACTGTTCCTTCGAATTATCCATGCTTGCTGAAGTCTCCATTACATTTTGCGGTAAGATACCAAAAGCCGTTCCCGGTTCCACTTTTATCGACTTCGAAGACAGCACAGATTGGGTAAAAATGTTCTGCATGGCTGCCTGAGCGTGCGATTGCTGTAGTGATGACGCCAAGTTGGTTTGACCAATCAAGGCAGGTGATCCCAAAGCAGTCTTGGATGCAGCTACCATCTTAGCCAAATGAGAACTTTGAATATTCGCCGCCAACTTCGGGGTAGCGGATGCATCGGTCATGATTTTTACGATGGATTGCGCTCCGGATGATGATGTCATTCCTGCACTCTGACAATACTATTACATTATCCACAAACGCCATATGCCAAGTACAGTGCACACAAAATTGGAACTCCCAAATATGAACGTAACAAGTTTTGGCTATATTATCAAATATACTTGTTTCCCTTTAAATTGTATAATTTCAACAGGAACTTCTTGTCTAAAGTTCCCAGTTACTATTGTTGCGATTTCGAAATGAAAATTCCCAAATATCAAGGAAAATAACGTAACTTTTACTGAAAAACTCGATTTATACCGATAATATTGACCTTTTAAAGACCGAATGCAGCATTTTTACTATAGATTTTGTGTTCCAAATTGGCTGAACATTTCCCAGAAACCTACCATAGGGATGAACACTGCTGTCTTATTACATGCCACTGCAATTATGCAGGTGAATGCAAGTATATTTCCAATTGTTTTGCATGTAAATCTGCAAGTTCCATTTTGCACGCACAACGCGCTTTCAACCTGTGATCCAGTGGTTGGAGTAGATGGCCTTGATGACGCAGAAACAATCACGAACTTCTGAGATGGTGTTAGCGAAGGTGTTGGCGTAGTTGGTGTCGTAGCTTGCCGAGGAACCGTCATAATAGTCGGCGTACGGGAAGTGCAACTCGGTATGATCCTCGGCTGTAGCACAAGATCATACAATAACGGTAGATTTTAACTAAAACTGGACGTTAAAACAACATCTGCAGTACTTTATACCTGGAAATTAACCGTCAGAGATGGTTTATTCTGAATAGTTGCTAAAGCTGTTGTTGTGGGAGGCTGTTGTCGAGCTTTGATTACGGCACCGTGTATAGCTTGTCCAAGGTAACCAAATTCGCTGCGGTATTCATCAAGTATATCAGGAGTTGTGCGGCAAACTTTCAAAACAGGTGGAAGAACTCTCTACAGAAATCAAACCGTGCGTTTCAACGTGCAATTAAACAGAAACTCCAAAATTAATTCATTAATTCATACCAAGAGTAGCAACTTTATATGTTCGGCTGCGATTTTATCAATGTTGCTCAGTATAGGTCCTTCTAAACATGCTCGAATCTTGTCACTTTCACCTTTTACTCTTGGGATCACAAATGCCTTGATGACCTGAATATTCAAACGAAAAGTTTTCTTGTGCATCAAATAAAATAGTACAGTTTTTCTTTTATACGTACCTCATGGCCAAGTTCAGCAAGTCCAGCAATAGCACCATAATGCGAAGACAGTGGAGATTTATCCATCTGGAGTGCTCTGCTAAACATACGCGTCACCCTGGTCTGGATGCTATTTGTACTCGTATTAAAATTCCTAGAAAGTTTACAATGTTTGTGAATAAAATGTGGCAGCACATCAATTTGCATCTCAATTCCACACTCATTGCTTACTTGCATATCTGGGCCATTAACCGAGACGCAAAATCTCGCAATGCCCAATGATTATCTACATCGGGCCTTCCGCAAAGTTGCTTGGTAACAATACATGTTGCAACAGATGGAATCAATTCGTGAAGCTGAAATTTTAGAATTGCAAACACGTCAAATCAGCAAACATAAATCCTAGAAACTAATTATAACAATTTCAAACTGCACTCACGTATTTCTCCAAATACAATGTTTGATTGTCCAGCAAAGCTTTTACCATTCTCATCAGGTAAATGAGCAATGCTAAATTGTTCTGCACCACGTTCACTTTAACCCCTTCAGCAATAAAAGTGCACAATCTGGGTAACATTTGATGCAAACCAGGATCTGATGCTAAACTCTGTAGTGCTTCCTATAAATAGTTTCGACCATGAATATTGCGACAGATATAAACACAGAATTTTACAAAAATTGATGTAGAGCAAATCGACTGACCGCTCTGCGAGATTCGTCAGATCCAACACATGCTTCTGTTATTTCTTTATAATAAAGTTGTTGTTCCTGCAAGAGATTTGCTTACTGTTTTAAAGCTGCTGGATTTGTTATTGAAAGTATATTCTCACGAGACATACAACAGAAAGTTCATGAGTTGCCAACTGCTTGATTTTCACAATCTCCACTTGTTTGGCCTTCATTGGCTTACTGATACAGCCTTGGGTTCCATCAACTTTGGATTTAGTTATCTTTTCTGCTGGGTCGATACTTTCCAATTTTTGCAAGTCCTTGGCAACTGCATTAAAATCAAGCTTTCATGACAACCATACAAATTCACTCAGCAGTCGTCAATATTAGGACAATCACCAGGAGGAGGATTTTCTGGAATCGTAGGCTGAATGCCGGCAATACTTAACCAGTGAGCTGTAAATAATTTCACCATTATAAACCACAACTCTATAAGTTCTAACTCAAAAACAGAATCATATGGACTCACGCTTCAAAGACACTTCAAGAGGTAGCTTTGGCAATTGGGAATTTATTATTTCAGACAAATCAAATTCTTTCTCTTCAACAAAATGAAGCTCTCTCCCACCTCCACTTGCAAACCTAAACGGGATGAAATCCGGGGCATAGAATCCATACAGGGGCTGGAAACCATAAGATTACGTTGTCATTAACATTGAAACAAGATTGAAATGACAGAATTTACAATAATAAATAAACATACTTCTATGTTTTTTACGCTTAGGCCATGATCGAAGTCGCAAGTGGTAAGCTTCTTTCTTTTTCCATGTCTCATAAATTTCGCAGAATCCTGTAAATTGTGTGGTTTTCAAATTATTGTCGTGATGGAAATTAGCAAACAGAGTTGGATCAGAGAACGAGTTATGAAGTTAAGCCTAACCTGAACAATCTGTTTCAATCTGTAACTGACATCTTCCGCAAGTTCTTTAGCAGCTTCGTCAGGCAAATTTCCTACACCTAAAGATTCAGAAATCGACTTTATCGACTCTGCAGTTAGTAAAGCTTGCGCACGTGATTCATTTTGAGCCATTATTTTAAAGAGACTTTTCGCCGCGCCGATCAGACGCATCTACTTCCGGTGTTTCCACGCGCAACCTTGCGCGCAACGCGGGCAACACTGCCAACTTGTGGGTGGCGAGGTGGGTGGATCAAAGATACGGTGGAGCGTCTCTGCTTGACTAAAGGGGTTGTTCATAAGTTACGTCAAGAGTATATGAATCATATATGATTCATATACTCTTGGTTACGTCCGAAAAATGTGCAGCTTCTTTAATACCCACTCCCCCTCCTTCCCAGTTAGGGTAAATCCCATTTGTACACCTGCTTATGGCGGCATTTTTTCCGCAATTTGAAAAATGTTTGGGGCCCTTGACTGAATTTATACATATATAGTTAGAATGACCTTTGACCTTAATTTGTGGACTTTAATGTCTAAGCCAGTGAATATACATTGAACAAATTTTAATCTTGAGCCGATAGACAGTTTATCTAATAATTAATTATAAACAATGTTATTATATTACAGGGTGTGACTTTATCAGGATTCTCATGCCCATGCATGCACAACTGCATTACATTATGTACATGTATTTTGATGTAATTCTATATGTAATATAGGTATGCATGCATATAATTACAATGAAACGTGTCCATGGTGCAAAACTTGACTTTTACTGGGACCATAGACTGCATTATTTAATTATGCAGTGTTACTTTTTTACATGCATAAATATTAGAAGTTCAATTAGCAATAACTTCAGCCCATATATGCGACTCCTGTTTTTGCATTGACCCTTTTCAGTAAGCACCTCCAGCCAAGATGGATGTTGCAGCGAGGCAAATTTTGCAATCTGATTGACTGCGGAAACAAGTTTTCTTGCTAAAAGGACGCCATTTTAATTTCAAGTTTTTCCAGCCAATGGCAGAACAATGAAAAGGGTCAATTTAATTACTGTCTATGATAATATAGTATATAATGGCTCAGAAAGTAACACAAAATGGTCATCGGTTGTATCTTAATTACTATAAGTTGTATATCTTACTGTACAGTCAGTGTCCAGTATTTTGCAGGTCATGCAAGGCAGAAAATTACTTTTTCCCCCATTTCATATGTCAACGTCAGCGTACTAAAAAGTATGGTCCACATCCCAGTTACGCAGGTGGTCAGGTTACAGAGGGACACCCCCTATGTAAAACCAATGTGACTTTACGGTTCCATAAAAATGTGGTCAACTATGCCAGGTGGTAATCATGACTCGGTGTTGCAGAAACCACAGAAACAGAGTAAATTTTTGACAACAGATGGCGGTAGTACATTTCAAATTTCAATGAGCTTATTGTTCCCTTCGCGGTTCACCTGTACCGGTACGCTGCCGATACGTATCGCTTATAAACTTATTGCGCTCTCACCAAAGCAGTTCAAAGTACTACCTGGAAAAGGTTGGAGCGGAAGTTGCACGTTTACCTGTGTGACGTCAGCAACCGGTGTTAATCTGTTCACAGTGAGAAATGCTAGTTGTGCTGTTGCCGTCAATTTAATTTTGTCCAGCATCGGCTGGTTAGCATGTTAACCTGAAGGATATTTAAACCGAAGACTACATATAATAAGTGCAACAAACGTCCCAAGTTAAGTGTGGGGGTTAAAGATCAACAGGTGAGTGAATTGATTGAGTTATCGGTTTCATTACTTTTTTAAGTCGCCATGTTCTTAAAAATGATTGCTTTTTTCTATTTATGCTGATTAATATTGCCATATAATACAATCTTTTGTGGAATCGGCATGATAAAAATATCAATATAAAATATATATTAAAATCGCAAAATAATCAGAAAAGAATCAGAAAAACTTCAAAAACGATATAAAATCTAAGTTATTCTCCACATATTTTGAAAGATACTTTCCATTTTTGTCTCATATTATAACATTTGATACTGCAATTAATCTGTCTAATAACAATCGATCACATTCTTTCGTCGGAATTTACTTTATCTAATTACAAAGTTTTGCAAAGTTTATTCCCCATATATTTTATAAGAACACTCTTGATAATAAATATTATGAAAGAATTTGCTTGTGCATTATAAAATACAGTAGTACTTAGTTTTTATTTGAGAATTGTTACAATTTAATTTAAATGACATGGTCAATATTGAGATTAGCACTTCTATAGAGATTAAATTGAGCCATTGAATGTATAATATTGCACTATTGACACATACAATTGGGCAATTAATTCTATAAATCTTATTCTGAATGTTTACATAATTAAAGTAAGTTATTACGATATATTATCGACAATTCCCAATGCTGTCATTGAAAAAATTCCACTCATTTTCTGCAGCGGCCAAATCAAAGATATCAAAAAGATAAAAAAATAGTTAAGAGAAAAATGAAGAAATATTGTATATAATGTGAGATGAGCTTTTAAAAATAGCTGCCATATACTACTTGAAACATTTTTCCACAGTACGCCTTTATCTCTGCAAACGTAATTATTAGATTTCATCATGCGTGAATCGGGAAAATACTTTAGAAACTATGTCATCCCACATACATACTTGTATAGGCAATTATTATTTAACCTGATTCATTAACTTTGTTCTCCTTAAATTCGACCTTCGATAAAGCATAAGCCATTGTTTTCCAGTTGTTAAAATGGCCGACCAAAATTCATACTACTAATAAAAAATTAATAGTTGCATGTGTATATGATAGAGCAATCCCCTTCAAAGTAAAATCAATTATATTTTCATATAAGACTGGGCCTCCTACTCAATTCAAGGAAGTGTTTTCCTACAATCAGTTTACGATTATGTGGCACGAACATTTAACCTATTTATTTCCTCAATATTTTTTATACTCTACATTTCCCACCTTGAACTTGATCCGAATATTTCAAGGGAAACTCGTAAACAAAACCAGAAACATCTGTAATATTCATAACAATTTTATCACTAAATCAAACGGACAAGTTGTAAAACTAGTCAACAACCGTGTTAAATTCAGATGACACCTCTAATTATGTGTAGTAAAGTTGAAGTTGGCCCATGTTGACCTTATATACCAAAATACCCAACGTGCGCATAATTTAAAAAGCCGCAAAAAAATGGTTACAGACTTGAAAATTGAATTACTATGCACAAACGCCACTGAAAAAGTTATTTGTATTCCATGAAAGTACAACTATGTAATTCAAAAAGTGGCAAATACGTAATTTAGCTGTATTTTTCTATGTAGACAACTTGTGGAACAATATCATTAAAAATACTTTAATTTTAATATGCATTACAAATCCATTTAGAACTTATGTATTATATTATTGAAAATTAATTGCCGACCACAACTTAAAGATGAATTACTGATTTATTCTATATCAATTAAAAATGGTTTCCTTCGATCTATATACAATTATTTACATTTTAAAATTTGAACTGTGTTTAAACTGAAGTATATTTCCCCACAAATTTCACAATATTTTGTTAAAATTTCAAATTATACACTAGTGTTTTATTTATTTTATTTAATCAGCTGACTTTGTAATTAACAACCTATTGGCTCACGTAGTATTCTCTCTCAACTGGTCACCTGCTTTTTGCACTATCCCTTCCGACTAATAAAACAACTTGTTTTGACGGAATATTTCATAAAAATGCCCAAGGATGAATTTTTAATAATCCCAAAGCAATTTCAGCATTATTGCGACCAGTCCTGGCATTTGTGACTGCATTTTTGCATACTTATCAAACTTTTAGCCAATGACAGCTGTGTGAATTGAAAGTAGGCGGGGACTAACTGCATAAGAAATTGCAATTACTGGAAATTATCTTCTCTTTCAAATATAAAACAACAACATGTATTCTTTAACTATATTGGATTGAAAAACTAACTTTAACCCTACAGGAAAGAGGTAAAAAATCACAGGGTCGTCGTGGTCCACACACTCATAGGAAAGTCATTGAACCCGGTTAAGTTAGCAAACAAAATTCACCCTTGAAAACAACTCTTACTTCGAAATAAAAAAGGCGAAAAAACCACTCAAAACACAGATGATGCATCGGTAAATACGCTGGTAAATTTATAGAGTCGTGATTTATTTACACAATGCCAAAAGTCTGGAAAGTACGCAATGGCCGCCATTTTGATTCCAGTCTCGTATCAACTCTTAAAAATCTCCCTAAAATTACCATTAAAACACAAGCTACCGTATATTTACATAATACAAAACAGGTATTTGCTTCAGTGCTAATTATTAACAGCTTGTTATCACAAAATTACACCATTTATAAAAAGAAAAACTCGCTCGCTTCATTTCACCGAAACAAAGATGGCCGCCGTTTTTCGCCATTCCGATTCCAAATGAAATGGATCGTGGGAGAAGAACTAATTTCCGTGCTGATTTATATATAATTCGTACCAATTTGGCTATTGTATTTATTTACAGGCTGATTGACTGAAGTCAACACCCCCGAATAAAAGAAACAAAAATGGTGATCGTAACACGGGTGAGTGAATTTTAGAACGCATTTCATTTCTCGTTTATCGAACAAAACCCACAGATTATGACGTCACACGCACTCCGCCATATAAAGTGTTACCACAGTTTATAACTCCTTGGTGTTACAGCAACCAAAATGGATGGCATTGGTTTTGATAAGTTGTATTTGAACATTCCTCACATGTTTTCCTTGTCATGCAATCTGGACGCCAATGATTTTTTATCATGCAAGGAAGTGAATCAGCGAATAAACAAAAATAGGCCTAACTCGATAATGAAACAAAGAAACGATTTCAATGCAACAGCGCCGTCTATCATCGTCCGCCTACAACTATTGATTTTCTCACAGCCTTTCATGACATTTAGCCTCGAATAGAGACGCCATCCTCAAATAAAATCCCAATTAGTAATAAATTGGCCTTCAATGGCGGCATGAAATGTTTGTTTAGGTAGATTATACTGCTTATGACTCAAACCTTCACACTGTTTATACAACCAACTTGCAGATTATCCTATATTTGTTTGGATATAAAATGAAATTGTAGCCCACATAATTAATGAACGGGCCCAAAATGGAAATTACCAGAATGACAATGTCAATAACGTTCAGCCAATGGGCGTGTCAGAACAGTCTATATAGTAAAAAAGAATGAATGAAAAAATAGCCCTGTGTGGGAAATTAATGTTGCCACTTCCTTTGACGAACACAATCGATGTCCAAAACCGTGAATCCGTAAAATAATGTGCAAGGGATCCCTGAACACAGAGCACTGAACACATGAAACGTTACTTTCATTTTCGGTCCAAATCCGAACACAAACACAAACATGAGAAAATTGGTGAAATCGGATAATATATCGCAGGTATTTCATGTTATGTCGATGAACCTGATGGATATGATGGTGCCCCCTTAATGAACCTCTAGAGGAAATTGTGCATATAGTGTATATTTACAAGTGCGATTTTCTCATCTTTAATTTGTTCATGCATTATAACAGGGAGACTACATTTGGATTGAACCAATCTCTGGAAGAGAGTTTGATGTGGCCATTGGAGCGAGGGTCAGTTCAGCTGAAGGAAGACGGATACAGGTCATCGACGATGATGGAAAGGTCAATACCATATTTTTTTCCCAATTCTCTATAATCTTCATCAGACTATATACTGCACCATACATTTATCCAAAAACCAACTTCCCATCCTCCAGTTTCCATACATTGAAACAATGTAACCTAAGATGTCCTATTGAATATTTACTTAAACTGACTTACAAACTGAAAGAGTTAATCAAATTGTAACTAGGTATAGTATGTATAAGTGTCAACTTTTTAATTAAGTTTAACTTGCAACCAACAAATTGTATTTTTAAGATTTACATGTCAATCCTATATTCTATTCTGAAATGCAGCTCATTTTTATTGCAAAGGAATCCCAATGTTTGGTACTATACGTATATATTTATATATCATAATTGTACCTTCTTAAAACAACAAATTATACCTTGAACTTTACAACCTTGCTTGAAAAATGGCACACAACTTTTTTAATGTTAGCAAGTCCCTTCAAATGCTTCCACATCCACTCTTGCTATTACCCAAACTGGATTTACTTGAAACAACCGGACATTTTTTTTTATTTCCTTCATGAATTTCTTATTCCAAAACAAAACTTACTGTTTTAGGCAAAATTAAAATGACTGCATTGCAACCCCAAATACTAAAAAAAAAACTATGAATTGATCCTGGTTGTGTTCTTTATGCAAGGATAATTACTAGCTAAATGTTTTACGACAGGTCAAGAGTCGACATTACAGTCAACACAATTGCCAAAAGTTGTTAAAACAACAATACTGCTTGTCTGACTAATTAAAAGTACAATTAAAACATGTGATTTCGGGTGTTGTCAAATTTTACTTGTTATGTGTTGTCATCATACACACTAATTAGAAAACTGTAAATGTGTCAGCTGTTTGCTATCACACAAATAATTTTTAGAATGTACATACAGCAGATAGGTAATTTAAATCTGAAACCTATATTGCAAACTACATAGAAATGTAATTAAGTTCTTTCGAAGAACAGCATCTGCATGATGCAATGTCAACTTTGGCAATGTGTAATTTCACAGAAACTACTATCTCATAAAGCACATATCATTTTTATTACCCACTGAAATGGTGATAAGACCTATCAAATCTATCTAGAATTCATGTATTTCCCAAGCTGTCTGTATAAGGAAGTTAATCTCACACCTTCCATAGTATACTTCTATGATCTATATCTGCTGCTTTTAAATGTAACACTGTACCATTAAAATCCTTACAAAGAACTTTAACTACATTACTTTCATGCTTGATTTCGTAACCAGACATTAAGAGTTATTTCAAATTTCGACATAACAAATTCCATGTTGGAAATCTAGAAAATGAATTTTTTTCGCATCAGTGTCTATTTAAATTACTGTGGAAATGATTCAAAAGACAATTGAAACTCTGCTATTGTAGCACTTCTATATATGATATAGATAGGATGCAGGATACTCGAATTTTCCACATCCCGGGCCACAACAACTTCCTCCCAAAAATTCAACCACTTGAAGTGTCATTACTTCCAATTTAACTCGCTTATTTAAATTGTCAACACGGTCATCTATTGCATTTGCACCATTATATATGTATTAAATAAACTACAAAACATATCAAGTAACAATGGAAGAAGTATGCTGCGAAAAAGGCAGTAGTTCATTCCCATTCAATTCCATATATGCATGATTTATGATTAGGCTTAATTGCCACGTGGCTCAACCGTTTCATTTCTCTTTGTTTGCAGGAACAATGGCTTTCACCAGACAGACGCATCAAAGCAATGCATCCCACATCTATTCAAGGAGTGGAAGACATGATATCTTTAGGAGACCTTCATGAAGCTGGAATCTTAAGGAATCTACTCATCCGATACAGTGAAAATCTTATTTATGTAAGAGTTCCAGACTTGCAGACATAATTATTGGTTTCAAGTTTAAAATTGTATTTTATAACAGTGCAAGGTGTTCATTATATGGATTATTATATATACTACAGGTTATTCCACATGGGTGAATGAACATATAGTGCACAAAAAAATGTTATGTCCCTATTTATATGTAATTATATAGGCATGCCAACATTTTGTTTTCAATACTTATAGTGTAGACATGAGATTATAAAAATTGCGTTAATTGCGATTGCAATTTTCATGCTTCAGTTTCCCCCATACAAATTAACCAAAACACTGGTGATCGACCTTTATGTAGCCTATACATTGCAAAATAAATCTTGTATACAGAATAGAATTAGACGTGTTCTAAAGATGAGATGGTAACTTTAAAAAAATCTTGGCTGGGGAAAGTGAACTTTTGGTTAGAAACAAAAATGTCATTAACTCTTAGGAAACAGGTTATTCACAATCCAGTGTCCTTGCACAAACACTTTACAAACAAACCATTTAAATCAATAAATGAAGCCTAGCCCCAATTGTCTCATTTAAAGGAGACACTTATTCATTTTTTAGACAGCTGTCTGCAATATTTCAATATCCTTAAAGTTGGGACAAACTTGACCAAAATAATTTATAAAACCATGTGTACATAGCATGCATGGTGATGGAGTAATTATGAGTAGATTCTCTTGGTAGGTTCAATGTAGAGTGGAAAACGTGATATAAAATTCTACAAAATTGTTCTTTTTGGGGACCGGGATGTTTTTATTATTTTGAAACAGTGTAAATGGGTTTCTGATGTTATTCATGTTATCATTTGATGTGCATTCATTTCAGACTTACACAGGGTCAATCCTAGTTGCGGTCAACCCGTACCAGATTCTGCCAATTTACACCGCAGAACAGATCAAGCTTTACCGAGACAGGAAAATTGGTGAACTGCCCCCACACATTTTCGCCATTGGGGATAGTTCCTACGCCCACATGAAACGTCACAAACAAGATCAGTGTATTATTATCAGGTAATATATAACCCCATCATTAAACGCCCATTTTATCTGCCAGGTTACTACTTCCTACGAATGGTAGCTGCTTTCACACCCTTTGCAAAATACATAGATTAAGATCTGTATTAGCACCCCATATAACACCC
This sequence comes from Glomeris marginata, assembly GCA_034696005.1. Lineage (NCBI taxonomy): Eukaryota > Metazoa > Arthropoda > Diplopoda > Glomerida > Glomeridae > Glomeris > Glomeris marginata. Next base: position 18,481 of record JAQFZQ010000145.1, on the reverse strand, counting down.
ACATGTGTTACTGTGCACCACTATAACGCCATATTTGCAATCTAAATGTCCAATCTAAATATATTTCAATGCATTAGGCATCAATTTTAAATTTCCTAACAGTCAACATTTTCTTATAAAATGTACATTGCAGTACCTTCAAAAGTTGAGACTGTGCTTCACTGATAATTATGGGAATTTCTTATTGTCTTCTTACATAATAAGATAAATGTAACTTTCAGTGGAGAAAGTGGAGCAGGGAAAACGGAGAGCACCAAACTGATACTTCAGTACCTTGCTGCAATAAGTGGACAACATTCTTGGATTGAGCAACAAATCTTGGAAGCAAATCCCATCCTTGAAGGTGCAATGAACCATCAACAATTCCAGTTTTTTTTTTCTTTCCTTCCCTTTCTTATTTTTTTGCTTAAACAATTACTCAAACTAAAATACTACCAACAATTGCAAATGTTGCAGCTTTCGGCAATGCAAAAACCATCCGAAATGACAACTCCAGTCGATTCGGCAAGTACATCGACATCCACTTCAATAAACAGGGTGCGATCGAAGGGGCCAAAATTGAGCAATATCTACTTGAAAAATCCCGAATTGTCAGTCAGGTAATGAAAATGCCAAGAAATTATGTCCAAGTTGTTTATTCAATAACGTATGAAATCTGAGCGATAAAATAACAATGTTTTGCTTCTACTTCCAAGGCAAAAGACGAGAGAAATTATCATATATTTTATTGTATGCTGGCCGGGATGAGTAAAGAAGAAAAGAGTAAGTTGGATCTTGAAGATGCATCCAAGTACCACTATTTAACACAGGTGAGTGAAATACTAGATCTGTTTAACTAGTTGCAAATTACCTGAATTAATTTCAATTGGAATCGTTTAAAAATAACAGGGAGGATCGATTCAATGCGAGGCCAGGGACGACGCGGCGGACTTTGCCGATATCCGCTCCGCTATGAAGGTGCTCATGTTCACGGACCAAGATATTTGGGACGTTCTTAAAGTGGTCGGTGCATTACTCCACGTAGGAAACATTAAATTCAAAGGTGACATTTCCAAAAGGCCCAACTCGTATGTACTTAGTTTCATTATATTGTATTACATCCGTTGCATTCGTTCGCAGCTACGGTCGTGAACAATCTGGATTCGTCGGAACTTAGTGATCTTGGAGCAGCGAGTAAAGCTTCCAAGCTACTTGAAGTGAACTTAAACTTGATGGTTGAGGCCCTCACAAGGAGGACCATCTTTGCTCACGGGGACACGGTGGTAGCTCCCATGAGCGCCATCCAGTCGGTGGATGTGCGAGATGCTTTCGTGAAGGGCGTTTACGGCCGAATGTTCGTTTGGATCGTGCAGAAGATCAATGCGGCAACCTACAAGGCTAAATCAGGAAGTTCCCGTACGTCCATAGGTGTCTTGGATATATTCGGCTTCGAGAACTTCATCCAAAACAGCTTCGAGCAATTCTGCATCAACTACGCCAACGAGAACCTGCAGCAGTTCTTCGTGCGCCACATCTTCAAGTTGGAGCAGGAGGAATACAACGTTGAGGGTATAAGTTGGCAACATATTGAGTTTGTTGACAATCAGGAAGCCCTGGATATGATAGCCATCAGGTCACTGAACATCATGTCCCTTATTGACGAAGAAAGCAAATTCCCCAAGGTTAGCGTCAAGCTCAAATGCGACTCCGCGAAATAACACAAAATTCATATTTTGCTTCTGTTTCTTAGGGCACAGACCAGACCATGTTGAATAAAATTCACAAGCAACATGGCACTAACAGGAACTACCTAAAACCTAAGTCCGACATCAACACTTCATTCGGTCTCAATCACTTTGCGGGAGTTGTGTTTTACGACACAAGAGGTATAATCATGTCACCCAATTACATATTATGGTTCAATTCTATATTTGAAATGTGATTAGGTTTCCTGGAAAAGAACCGAGACTCCTTCAGCCACGACCTTCTTCAGGTCATTCAGTTAACGACAAATAAATTCCTGCAGTTTATCTTCAGTCCAGATTTTGGCATGGTGAGACTTGATGGAAGTGTATTATTTGTATGGAAGTGCCAACAGATAACAAATGTTTTGCAATGCGTATAGGGATCAGAAACGAGAAAGAAGGCCCCTTCTCTGAGTACACAATTCAAGAAATCTCTAGATTCCCTTATGAAGACCCTGGGAAGTTGTCAGCCATTTTTTGTCAGATGCATTAAGCCCAACGAGCTCAAGAGATCAATGGTGATTGGGTGAAACTTTGTATATATGTATTTTGATTTGTCGGATATAAAATGCAACTGTTACTGTTCAAATCAATATTTCGATTTCATATAAACAAATTTCACATTCCATGTGGCCACATGTTTTTGAAAAGAATTAAATTGTACATTAAATTGTTGACCACATGGATTTCCAATAAATGAAAAATGCATCCTGATACATGCATTTATGATGTCTACCATAATGAACACATTGACAATTTTATGACCTTAATCTTCCAAATCTTAAAGTTGGGAATCCCTAATATAACAAATTCCACTTTAAACAGGTCTTCGATCGTGAACTGTGCTGTAAACAATTACGCTACTCCGGCATGATGGAGACGATCCGAATCCGAAGAGCAGGATACCCCATAAGACACACTTTCCGGGAATTTGTGGACCGTTACCGGTTTCTTATTGCCGGTATTGGACCAGCCCACAAGGTTGACTGTATAGAAGCCTCCAATAAAATCTGCAAAGCTGTTCTTCGAAATGCCGACTTCCAACTCGGCAGAACTAAAGTTTTCCTCAAGGTATCTCAACACAATTTAACCTTGAAATCCTCAGATCAATTCTAACCGTATCACTTCGCGTTTTATAGGATGCACATGACTTGTTCTTGGAACAAGAAAGAGACCGTGTTCTCACTCGCAAGATCCTCATACTGCAGAGGTCCATTCGAGGATGGTACCATCGAAGAAGGTTCTTACGCATGCGCAAGAGTGCCATCATGATCCAAAGCAGGTGGAGGGCCTACGCGCAGCAGAAGAAATACGAGGCTATGAGGACTGGTTTCCAACGACTCCAAGCCATGATTCGCTCCAGGGTCCTGACCCACAGCTTCAACCTCCTTCGTGGACACCTTGTCGGACTCCAGGTCTAACCCCTCAACATTTGTTCCCAGCTCGCTTTCAATTATGTACAATTCTTAAACGTTTTATATCTGTACTACTTCAGTCTCGATGCCGAGGTTACTTAGTACGGTACAACTACCGCAAGAAGATCCGCGCAGTGATCATCATCCAGGCATTTGTCAGGCGTGTTGTTGCCCAGAAGAAGTACATCAGACTGAAGAGGAGAACCGATGCACTGAAGATGCGAGACAAAGAAGAGGCCATGCTCCGTAAAGGTGGAATGAGTGCCGCAAAAGCGAAGGCGATCGCGGACCAACACTACATGGTACTCGACTAATTCTAGTTATATAACCACATGGTGATAGTTAATACGAAGCACATCCGTTGCAGGAACGACTGGAGGAAATTAAGAGGCTCGAAGCCGAAGAGGACAAGCGAAACAGAATGGCAGTGACGCGCAAGAAAGCCGCCATCAGCGACGCAGAGAAGAGGATGGACGCACCGCTGGACGAGACTAAATTCATCGATGATCTATTTACATTCCTTCCAGCCACCGGCATGGCTAACGATGCTCAAGGACCCACGGGTTTCAAAGACTTTGAAAAGTCACGGCTAGACGCTATGAACAGCGGCGAGGTTATCGTGTCGCTGCCGCAGCCATCGGCGCATCTCGATGACCTGAGTGCGTTCAAGTTCCAGAAGTTTGCCACCACATACTTCCAAGGAAATGTCAACCATCAATTTATGAAAAAGGCCCTCAAACAACCATTACTTCCTCTGCAAACTCAAGCCGACAACATGGTTTGTTATCTTTTTGTTTTCCGCGCAACAAATTCAATCTTCTTGCGGCCTCTCAATTTCCCCATCTTTATGACAAAACTTTGTTATACTTATTTAACCTTATTCTATTAGAGTAATTGCTCATATTATATGTACAATTTACCAGGCTGCACTTGCTCTTTGGATCACCATCTTGCGCTTCATGGGTGACCTTCCGGAGCCAAAGTACCACAACATGGAACGCGATACAACATCCGTGATGACCAAAGTGACCAACACCTTAGGCCGCAATTTCATCAACACCAAGGAGTTCCAAGAAGCTCAACGTCTTGGCAATGAACCGGTAATAACACCCTCCTTAACCTGCTTGCGCTTGAGAAAATAAATAAAGTTCCAGTAATTTTCTCCTCACAGCTGCAACAGCAGCAGCAGAACTACCAATACAACAAGGAAAAACCTAACAGCATCCGTAAAAAGCTCGTATCCCTTACTCTGAAACGGAAGAACAAGTTGGTCCTCGAAGTACGCCAGAAGCTGGAAGAAGAAGACAAGACGTCCGCCAACTACAACAGCTGGCTGGACTCAAGGCCCACTTCAAACCTTGAGAAGCTACATTTTATAATAGGACATGGAATATTACGTGCCGAGTTGCGAGATGAGATTTACTGTCAAATCTGCAAACAATTGTCCGTCAACCCGACGAAGAGTTCCCACGCGCGTGGATGGATCCTTCTTTCGCTCTGCGTCGGTTGCTTCGCTCCATCAGAAAAAGTAGGTCCTTCTTCATCTGAACACTCCTATCGATTGCTTGTCAAATCAGTATATTTGAAGTGAAAATTCTTCTTTTGCGACTCAGTTCATCGAGTATCTTCGCTCGTTCATCCGCGAAGGTCCACCAGGTTACGCTCCGTACTGCGAAGAGCGACTTAAACGCACTTTTGTAAACGGAACCAGAAACCAGCCTCCTAGTTGGTTGGAACTACAAGCCACCAAATCCAAGAAGCCATTACTTCTGCCGGTAACTTTCATGGATGGCACCACCAAGACCCTGATGGCAGACTCCGCGACTACGGCTCGGGAACTGTGCAATCACCTTGCGGAGAAGATCGGCTTGAAGGACACTTTTGGATTCTCTCTGTACATTGCACTCTTTGATAAGGTAAAATAAACTTGTCCAGTGCAGGAGTTCCCGGTTTCTAATCATTGGTTTTGGTTTACGGTATAGGTGTCATCGCTGGGCAGCGGAGGAGACCACGTCATGGATGCCATTTCTCAATGCGAACAGTACGCTAAAGAGCAAGGTGCTCAGGAGAGAAATGCTCCTTGGAGGCTTTTCTTCCGCAAAGAGATCTTCTCACCATGGCATGATCCAACCGAAGATTTGATATCGACAAACCTAATCTACCAACAGGTGGTGCGAGGTGTCAAGTTCGGAGAATACCGCTGCGAGAAGGTGATGATTACAATATCCATCCCTGATGACCATTACTGAAGTTCATATTTAATCTTACAAACATAACCAGGAGGACGATCTTGCCATGATTGCTGCACAACAATATTACATCGAGTTTGCTACAGACCTTGTTTTGGATCGAATCATAAACCTGCTTCCCAATTACATTCCTGATTATTGCCTGCAAGGAGGTGACAAGACCCTCGAAAGGTGGGGAAACCTGGTCATCAACGCGTGCAAAAAGGTATACATTCGTATCAATTACATAACCAATAAACAAATACCAGGTTGGGCCAAATGCAACTAAAATCTTTCCAATTTCCAGAGCTACTACTATAAGGAAAACAGAGGACCCCAAACAGCAAAAGATGATATAGTCAATTACGCCAAACTTCGATGGCCTCTCCTCTTCTCCAGATTTTACGAAGCATTCCGCCATTCCGGTCCAAACCTCCCGAAAAATGACGTCATCATTGCTGTCAATTGGACCGGAGTGTACGTTGTCGATGACCAGGAACAAGTGCTCCTCGAGCTTTCCTTCCCCGAGATCACCAACATCACCAGTCAAATGTATGTAACCTATCTGAAGACCATTTAATGGAATTAACCCTAATGATGTCCTATTTCCAGAGCCAACAAAGCCTACGTTAACACTTTCACTTTGTCCACTGTGCGAGGTGAAGATTTCACCTTCCAATCGCCTAACTCGGAAGACATCCGAGAACTGGTGGAATATTTCCTGGAAGGTTTGAAAAAGCGTTCGAGGTTTGTGATTGCCACTCAGGATTACATTGCACAAGGTACCTATAAAAGCTACATGGACAACCTTCCACTGAAAAGTGTTCAATTGAAATTATTTTTCAAATACAGAGAACTCTGCGTACATCAGCTTTAACAGAGGGGACCTGATAGCTTTGGAAGATAGCACTGTTGGTGAAAACGTACAAGGAAATAGTTGGTGCATTGGTCGTTGCGAAAGGACAGGACAAAGAGGAAATTTCCCAGTTGACCATGTTTACATTCTGCCAACAATTACAAAACCTCCTAAGGAAATCTTGGTAAGAAGTTCTACCTGCATTATGCAAAAATCAATACTAACTTTACATTTAAGATGCAGCACACGTAATAGTTTTTAGTATACAACTGCCTGAGGATTAATCAAGAAACCAAACAACATCCAGACAATAAATCATACTTAAAATGTCTATTTTTTATACTTCCAGGTTCTTTTTACCGAAGGTGCAGCCGAGCACGGAAAGAGACTATACACTCGAAACTCTCAAGTCAATGGCAATGAACCCCAGGAAAAACCTCACACACTAGAGGAATATTCAATTGATCACTTCCGGTGGGCCTGTCTTTATAATTTGAAAGTGTTCAATGATGAAAGAGGACATAGCACTTGTCTTAATGCAGTTACGTTTATACAGTCCACCTCCAAAGATGACCTTGACCAAGACATTGCAGACTATTTCAACAGCCAGGAAGAAGGACCGTGAAGACTTATGGAGACATTCGAGGGAACCTATCAAGCTACCACTCTTGAAAAAGTTGCTCAACAAGGAAGAGTTAGGACAAGAAGCCTGCATTGCCTTCTCCGATATCCTTTACAATCATTCAATTCGTTTAAATTAATATTATTTAAATTAGTCTATTAAAAGAATCAATATAAAAACCTCCTTAACATATTCCCACCTATCCTGAAATACATGGGAGACCTTCCTTCCAGGAGAACCAGAACCGGAAATGAACTGACGGATCAGATCTTTGAAGGCCCTCTAAAACACGTAAATATTTATCCTTGCATCACACACTATACTACACATACTACTCTACACCAGTGTTATACATTAAAATATTAATTATATCTGCAGGAGATCTTGCGAGATGAAATTTACTGCCAGATCATGAAACAGCTGACGGACAACGTGAACAGACTTAGCGAAGAAAGAGGATGGGAGCTAATGTGGCTATCAACTGGCCTATTTGCATGCAGTCAGAATTTGCTCAAGGAACTGACTTTGTTCTTGAGGACACGCCGACATCCAATAGCAATGGATGCCTTGCAAAGGTTGCAGAAAACTCTGCGGTAAGAACACTATTTGACTGAGCACTGACACAGAGCAATTAAGGAAATGAATCCCTACATGTAATTCCTAGTAACGGCCAACGTAAACATCCACCTCATCAAGTGGAAGTGGAAGCAATCCAACACAAGACAACTCAAATCTTCCACAAAGTCTACTTCCCGGATGATACCGACGAGGTTTTCAAAAAATCTAATTCTTTCATTCCATGAACCAAACTGACTATTTAAACTCCTCAATACAGGCATTTGAAGTTGATTCAAGTACAAGAGCTAAAGATTTCTGCTATAACATTGGCCAGAGACTTAGTCTGAAATCGGCCGAAGGCTTCAGCTTATTTGTCAAAATAGCTGACAAAGTGATCAGCGTGCCGGAAAATGATTTCTTCTTTGACTTTGTACGTCATTTAACTGATTGGATAAGAAAAGCAAGGCCCGGTCGAGAAGGAATGGGTAAATGATCATTTAAAGATATACAATAATAAAGCTGAAACCTTCTACCGACAATCGATCCGCGTGATAGCATAACTGAATTTTATCCCGTATTAGGAGTCGCACCGCAGTTTACGTACCAGGTGTTTTTCATGAAAAAGCTTTGGACAAACACTGTACCTGGTAAAGACAGGAATGCGGATATAATATTCCATTACCATCAAGTAAGATTATCTATCCTGCCTATACGCAACAACAAACAGATGCCGCGTTGACCGGTGGGGGATCAATAAAAATATCTGCCTGGTCTATCACATTTTTTGTTGTTTTTTGCAGGAGTTGCCAAAATTACTGAGGGGTTATCACAAATGTAGCAAAGACGAGGCCATACAGTTAGCAGCTTTGATTTACCGCGCAAGATTCGGAGAAAGCAAACAAGAGCTTCAAGCCATCCCGTAAATCTGTTCCGCTTTCCGGCATTCGTACGTATGTGACTTATCACTGTAATTACTAATCAATATATCGATGTCCCTTCCCAAACAGTCAAATGCTCAAGGACCTAGTCCCAGCCGACATAGTAAAGGTGTACGGAACCAACGACTGGAAAAAGGTAAGTTACCCGCGTTGCAACTTTTGTTTTAAAATGATTTTTAAAAAATGTCACATTTTCCTTATTCTACCCAGAACATTAGTACTGTATACAATCAAGATTCCGGACTGTCCCCAGATGAAGCTAAAATCAACTTCTTGAAGATAATCTTCAAATGGGTTACTTTTGGTTCAGCGTTCTTCGAGGTTAAACAAGGAACAGATCCAAACTTCCCCGAATTTCTTTTGATCGCCATTAACAAGCATGGAGTTACACTTATTGATCCAAAAACAAAGGTAAATAATAGTGTTTTCATTGTAATTTTGTAGTATTAACCCAAACATTTTTCCTCCCAGGAAATCCTTGTGACGCACCCGTTCACTCGCATATCGAACTGGAGCAGCGGCAACAGTTACTTTCACATGACCATTGGAAATTTAGTGAAAGGAAACAAATTGCTCTACGAAACATCCCTTGTGAGTTGCTGCAACATTTAACACTCCTCATGTGTTATTTGTAACTTATCTCGGTGCAATCCTGGTCACGATGCCCCACCAATTACCAGAAAATCCTATATACTGTTATTGAAAGAATCCATTACTGTAGTAATAGGTTTTGTAACAGTGGTCCATTAGACATTGCAGATTTTGTATTGCTGAACCACTGTTCCAAAACATTATGTACAATATATACTTTTTTTATTTATTTAAATAGTGACTTGATGATGCATTCAAAATTGGTAGGGCATGAAGACCATTCTTACCCTGAAACAACAATAATTTAAAATTGTTCTTGTCACAACTATATTACAACATTTGTTCTATTACAGGGGTACAAAATGGACGACTTGCTGACGTCATACATAAGTCTGATGCTGACCAGCATGAACAAGAGAACAATGCGGATTAAGAATTGAAGAGATAAATTACAAGGCGTGAATGGACGAAATTATTTCAATTTGGGTTATATCATAGCTCAAACTGGGACCACATAAACACAGCTACAATAAATTTTCTTCAAATATATCCCCCATGTTTTGTAGGTTGTAGCGGACGACGCAACGTGCGTTTGATTCCGCAAATTATTAATTACCGGACCACGATATTAACTTATGCCGAGATTACGTACCAATCTTTAGTGTGAGGATCGCTGTATTTCACGTGTAACATGGTGTAATATATAATCATTGCTTGTTTTATGGGATTCAGAGTGCATTGTTTAGCTATATAGACATGTTGTTTAATTGTTTGATTTTACGGTTGCGATTCTCACGCTGGCGTGCAATTTCCAATTTATCATATTTTTATATAGATATATCTGCCAATAGCTTATGGGGTTAAAAAAGGATACAAAAAGTCAGGTACTTACATTAAATCCGCGCAGTCCGTCATTGTATATGCAGGAAAAACGAGAACATATTGTTTGCATGTAGTCTCAATAAACTAAAACGATAAAATACACAATTTCAGAAACTTGTTTTACACTTTTAAATATTTTTTAAACTGAAAACTAAACAAACAAGTATATTATATAAATTGTGTTAGTGATTTTACATGTTATACATATAGAATCAACACGTAACGTACCACACTTCATTCCGCGTACACATTTTTAATGGTCACTGTAATACATTTCTCTACATATGAATTTATATCCCAGTATATACCATCTTGTATTTATTTATTTATTTATTTACCCATGTATTCTTTTAACACAAATCCATTATTATATAGCATGCATAGAACATAATAATGGAAATTATAAACCCGGATATAGTTGGCCATATTGAAAACTTCTGCCAACAATCCAAGGCTTAACATATGTATTGATGGTTTTATTCCAACAATTTCTTCTGATCTAGCTATATATTTTAAATTACAATACAACACAGCTGGAATGCCAACAAAAATATCAATAGTGCTGAGGTGAAACTCGACACACAAGCTATGGACACAATTAAATAGCCCTTCGATCGTGAAATTCAAATGTTATTTGGACCCCTATGTACAGGGAACCTCACAAGCCTCGCACCACAGACTGATACATACACATAAACATTGTTGTCTCAACCAAAAATTATAAAGATACATATACATATATTCTAAAAACAATGTCACAATTATTTAACTCAAAATGCCACCGTCTCAGACATCAATACGTGTATAATTCACATGTACCAATAGTATCAAGACATTCCAGAAGGCCACTATTTATTGAAATTGATTAAAATTATGCACGTTTGCCAGACTCAAAAAAATTATGTAGCACAATTGAAGAACAAAATTATACCCCTGTGGTGCGTAACTTTGAGACACACTGTAGATCACATGACAGAATATTTAGTACATTAAACCACTTTTCTGAAACATAACGTACCTACAACAGTATGCTAAATCTCTGGTAGTTTAAATGAAGTAGAGCATACATTTCTTTTGTCTTTGTTCCAAATGCCTTCTGGAAATAAACAAAAGATTCATAATATTAGTTCCACTGTAAAGCTGTGGGTGCTTTTTAGTACTGTATATCCTCAGAATATAAAGATAAATTAACAATATACTGGATATTTATTCCACATTTCTTGCATTTATAATTTAATCGTACGTTTTTAATCCACGTACGATTGTCCTTTAGTAAGTCCATTGGTAAGTCCAAGGTTAAATGTTGAAATTTTGGGAAAGCCAACTTTTAAAATCCATCCTTTGTTAATTAATTATTTGATAGAACCCTGGAATTTGTCTAATTAATCCACAAGCTCGGATTATTCTGAAGATATTTGTACTATTTGCATAACAGAGCACGTATTAATTACCGTTGGCGATGAATAATTTAACCAAGATTTAACGGCCGACTTCTTCCAACCGCGCAAATTTCTCGATACAATGGCGTCTTGGGCATAAATGCTTCTCCTTCTTTGCCAAATGAGCCAAGTCGCTCATTATGACCGATCTAATCGCGCCAGCTGCGGTTTGGCATCTGAAATTGTCACCGCACACCTTCGAAGCTGACCAAAGAAAACTCTGGGCGCATTCCGCCGCCGAAGTTTCCGCATCCGCCTGCGCAAACACAAAGACGACAAAAGATTTCGAGTTGCGTCGGCCGCCATTTTGAAACTCTTGCACAAGATTTCTCAATAGCTTGCGCGCAAAACGGCTATCAATTGCGCAACCGAATTGCGCCCTCAATAAATTCTAAATATAAACCACGCCGGTATGAATATTTAATTTATATAACCCCGTTTGCAATTAGCACGACATTTAAAAATAAAGCGAAATCGAGTGAAAAATTATAACCAATTGGAAAACGAATTGAAATTGTTTTTTTTTAACAAATGTATAAAAGTTAATTAAATAAACATTGTAATTTCTGCACATTTGTCCATAATAATTTATTTGCGCCAATTTTAACCTATCTATATTCAACTTTTTAAATTTTCCAGCATAATACTTTGGCATACATAATCCTACTTTTAGGTTAATTTGTATAGTACAGTGAACCTCGGTTATAATCAACTGCGATATATATTTGCATACATCGTTTATTGGGTATTTGTATACACCAGTATACACTTATTATTACCTCTTATAATATAATAAACTTTGTCCAAAAAATTATAAAAGATATGCTTATAAGAGTTTCTGCTTTAAGAAACTTCGGCTACAGTCAACCAAAACCCCCGGTCCCTTCAAGTTGTTTATAACCGAAGTTCACTTTAATAGTATTGAGTAAATATTGCTCAACTTTATGCAAGATTGCGCAAAGGCTTTTGCAACAAACAAAAATAGGCCTATTACACACAATTTTGTAGAAACTTATTTTTTTACCCGTACCATTGCAAATCAATTAATAAAAATATACATACACATGAGTGGCAGATGACATGGCTGGTGCAAGGTCCCACAAGTGCCCCGGCAGGGTCCCCGACTGTTCGGCTGAGTCCCACGCAGTGCCGCAAAATGCTCTTCATAACATCGCAATCATCCGTATCATCTCTCCCTAAATGAAGGGGCATCCATCACACATATATATGAGACTGCATGCAATGATATAGTGGAAAATCGATCTATCGATCGGCACAGAATATAACCCACCATCGTTATTCCTCATGTTGTTGTTTGAATTGTCGTTTGTTGAATCAGGTTGATGGCTCGCATTGCTACCTAAATATTTAATAAACAAAGTGAGCAATTCACCTATTATTCACTGAGCTGTAAAAGCCATCAGGCAAGCGGTAATTACATCAAATTGGACTATAACTCTAATTCTGCATTCCAACCAGCAACTTGCCTGAATCAGGTGCTCGCGCGATAGCCTTTGTGAAGATGGATTTCTTCACATAATCCTGGTCTTCATCCTTCATTTTTGAAAGGGAAGCCTCAAAATTCTCAAGGGCCTGCCGAAGATTCTCCAGGTTATACGCGACATCGAGACGGTTGAGGATCCTTCGGCTGTCGCTGCTTGGATGACCGTGTCCATGTTCTCCTCTAATCAGCTCACCGGCTTGTTCCAGCACCACTTTCTCAATACCCTTCAACCTGTCATCGGTGGTATGGTGGTTTGAAGCAGAAGAGATCATTTGGTCATCTGATTCAATGGGTTCATTCTTCAAATTAGGCTGGGGCTTCTTCGCTGCAGATTTTGAGGTGGGCACGGTAGGCTTCATGGGTGGTGACTTATTGGCTCCTCTCTTACGTTTGCTAGACATGGCCCTTGCCATGCTTTTCAGGTAGTAATCAACAGCCCAATCTTGCACTGGTTTCTTGGGGCCTGTTTAAATTAACTGTTGTAAATAATGGGCAGAAGATCTACTTGGTAACTAAACCAGTGAACTGCATTTAAAGTTCAAATGTTGGAATAAATAAATGGTAGATATGACAAAACACAATGGCAGGAACAAGGGTAATGAAAATGACGAGGCAACAATTTCAGCATCTTATCCCACCATATGGCCAAGTCATGCAAGTTAAATGTTGACGATGGAAGGTTGCAAGGGATCTGAAACCTCATAAAATCCTTTATATACCGATACAAGTAATAGCTAGGAAATTACTATTTCCCAGCAGTGCAGATCCAATTGACGTACATTATTTATAGATGGTCATGCACCCAAACAGTACTGAATATTTGATGGTTTGGGAAATTGCTTTACTGACATGACTAAATTTTTTAACATTGTGAAATTGTGGTTCAATTTCCTAAAAATCCCAATACTTTCCAAGATTACCTTGTCATCTTATTTAATTCCCCACATTCTTTAAATTGTTTAAACACTTAATAGAATAAGTTTTTCCACTTACCACCAGCTGATCGCTTGTCGATCCCAACATAGTCATCCCATGACTTTTTGGCACGGTGCAATGTCTTTGGAGCAGCTTCAAGGACCTTTGCAGTTGCAGTCTTGTTTGTTGAAGCAGATGACGCATTTGTGTTCTCTTCATCATCAGCAAGGATCTTTTCCAGAGTGATCATCACGTTCTTGTCAGTCCTTTTCACCGATCTCTTCGCCACTGGGAACACGCTTTCAACTTCTGATCCTTCACTGCTATCATCTTCATCATCACCATCATCATCTGCATTACCATCCACATCATCGTCATCTTGGTAGTCGAAACTTCTCTTGGACAGCTCCAAAGCTGGGTACCAATGATCTGGCCGTGAAGTCTTCTTCGCCTTGAATCTTCCCCCAAACCTTCCAAGGTCTCTGTCCAGATCCAGGCCATTTCCAACTGATAGAAGTTCACGTAGCCCAACATTTCTGCCTCCAGAAGATAATTCTAATGATGGTGGTGCTGGTGCGTAGTAAATCGGTGCAGCCTCTGTGTTCTCATGTTCCCAGAACCTACTGAACCAAAAACATCATTGAGGGAGCCTGTTGCATGTCCATTAACAGCATTTGCATTTCAAAATCTAACCTTTTCTTGTTGCGTTTCTTAACATCTTCCATGTGTCGTTCTCGTTCTCTGAAGATGGACATTCTTTTGGTGGTCCTCTTGGGACGTCCTTCTGAATCTTCATCATCATCTTCATCATCACGGTCTTCAGGGGCATGATCTCGTTCCAACAAGCCCCATTGATAAGGAGGAACCCTTGAAAGAGCAGCCCCAAACATCCTCTTCGATCTCAGTACAGTTGGGTAGTGATTAGATGCACCGCCATCTTGTTGGTCATCATCAGCTTCCAAATCATAGGCGAGGTCGTCGTCATCCGATGCTGATGGGGTGTAATCGTACATTGAATTCAGGTCTTGTTCGTAAGCAATGCATGCCGTCAGCAGTGTTAGACCAATCGTTAACAAGATGATGGCCGACATTGGCTTAGCTTATTGGGCTGTTTTGTAGCTAATGGCGTCTCCTCTGGGCCTACCAACAAACACCATAAAGTATATTTTATCATCACTTTATACGCAAGCACATAAACCACCAACACTTGCTATTTCATTACCCTATGTGTATAAAGCAAACGATAAAAAAGTTCAGTGTATCATCACGTATGTGGATTAGTTAAGCAAAATCCCTCCAAAAAGCAGTTTTATTACAAAGGGCCCTGTGCAGAAATTTATAACACATGGTAGGGATACATATGTCTAATCGAGATGAAAAGCTTCACACGCAACATGATAATTCTGATTCATTAACCTTATTAATTTTTACACCCTGCTGGGGGATATTATTCAGGACTATCCCTGAAGTGTTGCATATGAAACATGCAAGTATAGAAATAACAAGTTATAAGTTACCAAATAAAACAATATTTGAATAAAATGTTTGGAATATAATACTAGACAATGTAGCATCAAATATAATACCATGGATTATTCAAAATACGAGCTCAACATTATTGAACAATATATGATTAATGTACACTAATTTACATATAATCTACATTCTCAAGTAATAATTTCCATTAAATAATGTGTGATATTTTGTAAGCTGTATACTACGATGATATCACGATCACTGGATCAATATTAGATTAATCCTACTATTTTTAGAAAATCCGTTCTGGCAGCATTCAAAAAGCGTTCTATATTTAAAATGTGGTTGAAAATAACCTGTTTTTATCAAACATCTCAAATCAACATACATAGTATGTGAGCCTACGGTACATTGGGGAATACTGTATAAATCATCATCCCATAAAAGCCATTGAATCCGGCAAATAATGTCCAGAATATGCGATCAATTCCTGTCCTTTTCACCAAATTACCTACTCAATAAAACCCAATACATTGAACTGCGCAGATACGCGTAACGTTCTTCAACGCGGCGCAACCGCGGCCAAACACCGTACCCCCAAAAATCAAGATTCACTGCTCATTATTATTAATATCACATGCATAAACGATGCCAGTGTCGACATGATTTGTGAAAATCGCTGCCGAAATGTGATCAATTCAATAAACTGGACCCTGGTGGCCACTTTACAGCATAGTTTACAGAGAGCATTGCAAGGAAGCACCACTGGTTTAGTGGGGGGAGCTTTTGAGGGGGAAATTGGATACACACAAGTGACATGACAAGAAATTGCTTACACTTACAATTTGGAAACAGAGAATGACCTGCAGGTTGATGCTCACAGGCAAGACTGTGTTCCTATGGGCCACCACAAGACAGCAAAAGAGGACTGGGATGGTGTGTCCGGGACAGTCACGTGATCAATGCACCCATCGATCGGTTTCCAGTTGCCCTGGCAACAAACCCTCAAATCCAACCCTAGACCATGTCACGTGTCATACATCTCACGTGATTCCAGTCATACTTTGCCTACATATTGAAAATAATTTCAACTTGCCAAGGTTAAACTTGGCCATCGATCGATTTTGGAAACTGGGATGGATCGGATTAAAAAAAAAATCCTCTTTTTCTAATATCATTTAAAGTATAATGTACATCTAAGTTTCTTGTTTCTTTTTTCAATCCCTGCTTTAAAGGACATCCGGCACGGTTTTGTAAGGTACCCTGAAACTTGAACTACGTGAAGAAAAGTCATGAAGAAAGTAAGTGGTTCAACAAAATCTCTGTAGAAATTAGTAAAAAAAAAGTTATTAGACGTCAAAGTTTGGCCGTGGACGTCCTTACTCGATGACCCCCTATCCAGAAAGCCAGGGGGTCATCAAATATGGGAGTCTTAAGGATCCCACCGTCAAACTTTGACGTCTAATAACTTTTTTTACTAATTTCCACAGATTTTGTTGAACCACTTACTTTCTTTATGGCTTTTCTTCACATAGTTCAAGTTTCAGGGTACCTTACAAAACCGTGCCGGATGTCCTTTAAAACTGCATGAACACTATAATTTCATAGATAGCCATCTTCAGAAAGATGTTGTGATCGCTCTCTTTTTCTAAGGATGGCTATCTAAAGCCGAAACTAGTAAAACAATGTTGAAAACATATTGCGAGCAGGAACTGATTTTTCTTGTTTGGGTATTCCGCGTATCCTCTTTCATGTCTTATTTAGTAATTTAGCTCCTGTTAGTATGGAGCTCATTGCACACGGTGAGGAAGGCTGTGGCTGCACTGCACGTTTCACACCTTATTAGGAGTTATGGCGGCAGCAATCCTTCACAGCACGACATGCATGTTGCATGCTGTAAGCGCACGAAGGGAGTAGGTCCACCTCGTTGCTGTAGTACAGTTGCAGTGCATATATAAGCAGAAAATGTTGGTGCTTGCAGATCCACTGTAGGAGACAGGTTATACAAATTAAATTATAATGCAGATGCTTGATCACGTCCGGATCACCAACATACCGGACATGTAGTGAGTATTCCTTATCCGATATGTGTAGTAGATTGTTTCCGGACTACTTGTTTATTGGCTAAGAGTTTGGAGGTTTACTTCTTGATGTTGCTCTGTTGAGATCTGAGTTGAGACTGACTTTCAGTCTATTTTAATTTTAGTTTCCAAAACTGAAAGCCGTGGGAAAATTGGCAAGAATGTGCCGTGGACATAAATTGTGTCTCACTTAATAGACTTACCATTTGTGTGAATGGTCATGGACATGCAACTGGACGTAACTCCTGTCAAGTAGAATGGAGTGACCATCTGGAGGTATGGTCGCGGACATATGGAATTTTCATCACAAACTGGCCAAACATGTGGCATTTACGGAACCCAAATAAATACAAGTATATTTAAATTTTAACCTGAAAATGTAGGTATAGTATTTCCCGGCTTATCTGTGGACCACTTTGGCGGAGTATTTGCTTTTGCTGCAACCAATGGTGATAAGTAGTCATATCCACTTTTTTGGTAGTAACCACAAGTTCTTATAACACCGGATGGTTACAACCAAAAGTGGATGTTACTACTCATCACCATTGGTTGCAGGAAAATAGAATGCTCTGCCAAAGTTGTCCACAGATAAGCTGGGAAATACTATAGCTATATTCGCTACAAGTCTAATATGACAGGGGCAACCTATAGTTGGGTTATAATCCTGTTGTTGTCCAGCGTATTGTATGTATTCATTGCATTGCATAACTTGAATAATATGCCACATTTTTTTTTAAATCCCTAGCTGCTCTATAAAAACCTACTTCTGCTAACATGAATTGTGATAAATGTAAATTGACAAATTCTACTGTATAGGACTTCTCGGTGTAGCAGGAGCTTAACCGACCAGATAGTTCTGCTCACAACTGTAAGGTCACACCCTTGTTATAGGCTGTTATTCGAAAGGATTTATAGTCCAAGGAGAGCGAAAATTACACCTTGTGATGGATAAACACTATCCTGAGTACTACCCCCTCTCGCCTCTTGGCCTTCAGGTCAGGGTACATACGAAAGTTTGGTATATTTCCTGGATTGGAAACTACAGTAGAACCTCCCTAAACTAATATCCTTGGGATCGGTCGTTTTTATTAGTTTAGAGAGGTTATTAGTTTAAGGAGACAAGGTTGAAACGTTAAAGGTGAACTGACACAGCTTTCTAAGATACCCTGAAAATGAATTTGTATATTGAAACCAAAGTCGATAAAAAGCGTGGAATCCTCAGATTCTAAGTATTTTGTGTAGAAAACAAGAA
>JAQFZQ010000144.1:0-46946 GCA_034696005.1 Glomeris marginata | reverse complement strand
CGCTCTAGCAGCCCAACCGTGATACCTAGGTCCTTCATATTTTCCAGAAGTTCATACCACATGTGTAGGTACACCCTGTAAAAATTTGAACGAAATTGGAGATGGTCGAGCAGCAACCACCCTTAATATTAGGACACTTCACATGGAATGACCCAATGATAATTATGGACAATGAAAATAATAATAATATCACATTTTAACTTAGTGACAAATACAAAAATGAATTTAGGTGTTTAATGTATGATATCAAACCCATGTAAGTTCTTTTAAAAATATGATTATCAGACAATAAAGAAATCCAGTATTATACTCGTTTTTCTTGATTTGTTTTGCATTTTTTGTAACAATATTTTGTGTTTAAAACTTTTTTATTAAAATACTATACAGACTTCTATAAGATTTAATGGCTATTTCAAGCAAAATAAAAGTTCAAAATTGCAATGCAGGTTTTTTGTAAGTTCAGTGTAAACCCTGTATAATCTTGCAATAGTTAAGAGATCATTTGGGTTAATTAGTCATGACATACTACGCTAAAAATGGAAACACAGAGTTAAAAATTGCATTTTGCAATTACAAAATGATTGTGGAAAAATTTTAAAACGAAGGCTACATTTCTTTGACATGGTTTTTACGGTACAAAAACCACGTAAGATTCATGTTATCAAGCTGCTCCATTTTTATTACCTAGTACACCTGAAATAAGACACACCGTAATTGGAATTAAATGCAAACACAAGTACACGAATAAACGCCGCGGCGCTTATTTCTTCTTTAAAACATTTCCCTTTGTCCACAAGATTGTTTTAAATTCCACTATTTACCAAATATTTACTATGTAACTATGCAATTTAGAAAGTAAACTTATCAATAAAGTTGCATGTATAACCCTGGGATAAAATTAATTTTAACCTAAATTGTGAGTTTTTAAAAATATTAAGGGCGGCGTTTATTCGAGGATCCATAATATAACAGTTCAGCAGCAGATGTCTGTAACAAAAAAATGATTAGTCAATTTTAAACCAAATATGGAGAACTGGAAAAGTGGTGTCATTGAATGCAGTGACGTCACTGACGACTAACCACACATTAGATTTTTTCTCATCAAAAATACTAACAGTGGATTGTTAAATATATAATCCAGAAAAATCCAAGGACAACCGATTTATATTGGATGCAGATGCACCGACTTCGGCGAATACAACGGCAACTGCGTCACATTATACACGTAGAAAGGCAATTGATTGGTAAAAATCGAACGCAACACAAAAAACACCTCGTTAGGCTTATTTCATTTTCTGCGATCGCCGCATACAAAACATGGCAAACTCACCGAGAATTCCTTATTATTCTCTTTCCCTCTTCTTGTCTTGATCAACCATGCGAACGTACAAAGGTTTCTTGCCCGTTTATGGTCATCGTCCGTCAGATTACTTCTGGCAAGCTTCTGGACACCAACAAAAGCCGACAAGCTTCGGTTGCCCTCGTTACCAAACGTTCGAATGCGGCGAACCGCTACCGCAACCTCCGCAACCGCTGCGCATCTCACGCCATCCAATGACGATGCGCGATAATCGATAGCTCCGCCTTCTTTAAGACGTCAGAGGCCCATCAGCCAATCAACAACACTCCACCAACGCACACCGCCGTGCACGGACGTGCTTGCCATTTCAGGATGGGATTTTCAACAAATAACGTCATCAGGGTGTAGAAAGTCAAAATTGAGGAAAATAAATGAATCTTTTCTTTAAATTGTGGGGAAGTGTAGCAATATTATATGAACACTAAACACCAAAAATCTCTGTCGGCGACAAGAGCCCTCTAGCGGCGACTTGGCAGCGTCCGATAAGACAGACAGAGCCACCTACCGCTAATGCCCATAAACAATCCACTACACGTTCACTCTCCCTTTTTTTGACCTAAACAATATAAATATTATTGATATTATAACAGTTCCGTAGTATTTGGAAGGCTTATCACTAGGAATAGCCGAAATTTGTTTCCAAAACATCAAAAAGAATGGGAATAATTATAAATCTCTCAAGTCGATCATGAAAGTGGTATTTCTGGCGACTGCGTTTAGAAATTGGCAACATTTCGCCGCCGTGGATGTGGCTCGGCTGCATGCAGCTGTAAAATAAACGAGGAAAATAGCCGAATATTAATGTTATTTAACCGCTAATTAATTATGGATTACAGTAGAGGAGGTGCTGGTGTGAGGCAGCGTAAGTGTACGTTCATTTCAATGTCTTGATGTGGTTCTAAAAAAGTTTTCATTTATACCTTGTCATCCTTTTTTTGACTATACTATTATTATATTTCATTCTGATATTATATTGTTATTATTTGGCAGTAATTATTATTATTACCACTGTCATTTGAGCATGCCACATCTTGCCATTTTTATTGTTTAGCATTTTTACTTATATGTATTTCTCCAATTAATTTCCTTTACAAAATATTTAATTCAATAATATATATATATCTATAGATATTGTTAAATTGACTCAAATAAATGTTATTTATTTTATAGCTGGTCACAGGTCAAGTAGAAAATCGAGAAGTCAGCAGCAGCAACAACAACAATATGGTGATTACTATCAGCATCAACAAGGACCTCATCTGTTTGATGACACCAGCAATTATCCTCCAGGACCAATGTACCCAAACCCACCACCATATATGGGTATATGGACGCCATTTTGTTTCCTTCATTTTGTTTCTCCCATTTTTCACCACAATTTCAAATTCAATATCTGTTACTTTATAATTAATAATGATAATAATTAAATATTATTACTTACTACTTAATAAGTATATCTGCCATCATCTGCAGGTCAAGGACCTCCTGCAGGAGTTGCTGACATGTACGGGCAAGTGATGGGAGGAAACTTTGCTGCTGGTGCCCAGTTCCTCGGGGACCCGGTTGTGGCCAACATGGCCATGGCGTACGGGCAAAACTTGATGGGCCAGGGCAAACAGATGGTGGACCAAAAGGTGTGACCCCCACTCATTGAAGTATGCATTGAAAAACAAACAATAGTTATAAATGAAATTATTTCAGCTCGAGAAATACGTGTCGGTATCAAAGATGAAGTACTTCTTCGCCGTGGACACTTCGTACGTCTGGAGGAAACTCATCATCCTCCTCTTCCCGTTCACCCATTCGGTCTGTACCATTACAGGGTGTCTACTGATACTGGAAATCCTGGAATTATACTGGAATTGTTTTTGTTGTCCTTGAAATCCTGGACTTTTTTCTTAATCCTGGAAAATTTATAATTTTTGACACTTTACATAATTCCGTTTATTGATTTCTGTGTTCCTCTAATTTGCTTGGAACAAAATACCAATTAAGCATGAGACTTTTGAAATTCTGTTTCATTCCACTTATGTTATGTAATTATATTTCACTTAACGTATTTTTGTCCTGGAAAAATGTTATAAATATCCTTGAAAATACTGGAAATATACTGAAATTTTGAAATGAAAGTTTAGTAGACACTCTGAATTACTGTCAAGGTAGCAATCTTACCATTGTCCATTAACTGTTGATATTTTAACGCGTACAGGATTGGTCGCTGAAGTACAACGCGGAAGGACCGGTTGCCCCTAGATTTGAAGTCAATGCCCCAGACTTGTATATCCCTGGTATTAAGTACCTTGAATTAAAGACAATTGATACATTGGAACTTGTTAGAACAGAAGTAATTTGATGGTATTGTTACAGTAATGGCTTTCGTTACTTACATTCTGATGGCCGGTTTGGCACTGGGAACTCAAGACAGGTGACCTTGTTGCGATGTTACTATTATACATGAAACTTGGGACTGATTGAGGGTTTGGTCCATCAGGTTTAATCCAGAGCAGTTGGGCATCCAAGCTAGTTCCGCTTTGGTGTGGTTGGTCATCGAGGTCATTGTCCTACTACTCACAATGTACATCATGAACATTCAAACCGATTTGGGATACCTGGATCTAATTGCATTTACCGGATATAAATACGTTGGGTAAGTAATTTATATATTTTAACATTCCAAAATTATCAATTTCTTCACAAAAAATATTTTGTCAAACTTCATTTGCGCGAAATCCTATTATTTTTTAAAACTTGTCATGGAAAACCTGGAAAAGGGAGGATTATTTTCAATG
Organism: Glomeris marginata; assembly: GCA_034696005.1. Taxonomy (NCBI): domain Eukaryota; kingdom Metazoa; phylum Arthropoda; class Diplopoda; order Glomerida; family Glomeridae; genus Glomeris; species Glomeris marginata. The sequence goes on along the minus strand of JAQFZQ010000144.1, from coordinate 42,797 downwards.
TGGTAGACTGTGTACGTAACAATTTCTGACAATTGTATCCGTTTGATTGACAGGATGATAGCCGCGTTATCCGCCGGAATGATTTCGCCAACTTTTGGTTACTACTCTGTCCTTATCTACACCAGCTGTGCACTTGCATTTTTCCTGGTTTGTTAAAACTTATTTTACACTTCACATTATTATATATGTAACTATACGAGTGTCTGGATTTCCAGGTGAGGACCTTGCGGGTTCAGGTTTTACCAAAAGCCTCCGCCGAAGAGTACCGATCGCACGGCAACAAGAGACGGATGTACCTTTTGCTGATCATCGCCATCTGCCAACCCATATTCATGTTTTGGCTCACCAGACATTTAGTCCCTAAAGTCTCTCCTGTTCTTCCCAATCCAAGCACAACGTTGTAATTCATTTTCCCGGAAATTTTGAATTTGAACTTGCGCGGAATAAACTTTGCCGGAACTAATCCCCCGTGAAGGAAAAACCACTTTTATTATAATTGTATTATTATTATACCATGATTTCACTAAAATACCTTCCTAATTTAAAATGTTTGATGCTTTGGAAGCTCGTAATTTTGCTTTCAACTGTGAATTACGGCAAAAGCCGCGTAAAAATGAAAACGGTAGCGCTGTCGGTACCGATGCCGCTGGAAACTTTTGTTACGTTGCCCATAATAAAATAAAATGAGCTTTGTGACCCCATCTACTAAACTTTTACCAGGAATGTATTAAGAGATCATTGTTGCAATGATGTTTTCTTGTTTGAGGGCTTTACGTCAGACCGGTCAGCATTTGGTAAGCGGCTCCGAGGGCCCAACTTGTCTCGTGCCCATTGATTTTCTTTTTCAACTGAAAACAATTTATAAATTACAATTCACACAGTGACAACCCTGATGTTACATATTGCATATTATATAAATACCGTAATTTGCTTTTCAAGCCCAAGTCCATATCCTCTTTGAAGTAATGAACAGATATATGACAGGTCCAAGCAGGAAAAGCCGTCTTTTGGTTCAACTTCGTAGCACGCTATTTTCAAAAATACGTATTTGATTACACATAAAGTCAACATGATTAGATAGTGTAATGCAAAAAGGTCCAGTCTATATAATATTTCAGTTCTCATTGTTTAAAACGGTGGCACCTTTTTGAATTACACACGGTATAATGTAAATTAAATCGGAGAGAATAACCTCGTGATGCTGCGTCGCAGAAATCCGAAACTTTCACCGTCCCACCTTGCTTTTGGTCTAAACAATTTGTAAAACCAGAAATTATTAACTGTTATAATTACAGGGTGTCTACTAAGCTTTCATTTCAAAATTCCAGTATTTTCAAATATATATTTATAACTTTTTTCCCAGTATACAAAATACATAAAGTGAAAGATAGTTACATAACAAACCACATTAATCCCTTAAAAACTGATGAATAAGTGGAATGAACCATCCAATTTCAAAAGTATTAATAGGTATTTTGTTGCAAGGAAATTAGAAGAGGAACACAGAAATCAATAGATGAAATTATGTAAAGTGTTAAAAATTATACATTTTCCAGGATTAAGAAAAAATTCCAGTATATTTCCAGTATCAGTAGACACCCTGAATTACAGCTTACAATGTCTTATATTCTTCTTACCAATAAGGCCACTTTCAACAGCACGGTCGTAGTAGTACGACATGGCGTAAACTTCGCGGTCCAGAAGCTCGGCAACGGGCCGAATGCTCTGGAATGTCAGTAGTGTTGAAAATCTCCAGCAACGATAAAAACTTTCAGGTTTCAGTTGCACTTCATCCTTTTTCATCACTGGAGTTTCTTGCAAGGGTTTGTTAGGACCTCTTTAGGTTTTTTTTTTTTGTTTTCGTTTTAAAGAAAAGAAAATAAAACAGTTTCAACTAGATTCTAACCAGGACCTATTAGACAACAAATGGTTCTCTTACAATACTGTGAACTGGTCTCCATTGAATTTCCAGGTCTCTTTGGTACCAACTGCGAAACACGGTGTTTCGTAAACGTGGCTACCGTGTTGAGTTGTCGTGTTACTCTTGGCGAGGATCTTCAACCTTGCGGACATCAAGCCCATTCCCAAGTAACTGATAAAGAGACACAAATATATACAGGAAGTTATTTATAAAGGTGATTGTGACAAATGAAAAGGTTGGCCCTAATTAACAAACGGTCCGAATTAACACTCGTACCTGTGGACGTAAAATTTGGTTTTCCCGTCTTTCAACGTAACATCATTCAAATGAGACTGTTCAGCTTTTTCCAGTGTCTTTTCCGAAATGGGTACAAAGGAAATTTGGGTGGATCCACCACCCAGGTCCAAGCTCGCAACCGTATTTTCTTTCGGACCACCCAACCTGCCTATAAAGTTTAAATTTTACTTTCGCGCCAAGATGGAAAACAGATATTAATTTTAAATAAAGAGAAGTTTGATTACCCAGCAGGAAATTGAGTGTATACCAAGAATTAAGACCTTCGTAAGTCCCATCCATAATTGAAACTTGGTCAGGCACCGACATGAACCCCGATTCGGCGAAAACTTCTTTGACCTGATCGCGCGCGCGCATATCGTGAAATATTCAAATATCAGTTAAAATTACAGCGCTCAAAGAAGCACAACGTAAGATAATTGTGGGAATATATTACATGGTTTAAAATATTTTGTGCTTTCTCTTCGGGTAGTAACCTGAGTCCCGCGGTCGCTTTGAGGGCCGCGGGTGTTTTTGGCCAATCGGACTGCGGGATCTTGGATCTGGCTTTTTCCAGTAACTCTTCAACACTTTGGCCAGCCTTGTAAAATGAAGACAAAACTTGTTATTATCAGTAGTAGTAAGGAGAAGAAAGTATAATACCTTTTCTGGCTCGTTGACATAGTACGAGATGCCAGGTTTCACTTCCTCGAAGTACTCGTCCAACAACTCCAAAGATCCATCTGTTGCCAATAAATGAAAGTTTCATTAATTATACTTATTATCAATCATTACAATCAACTTTAAGACAATATAACTGGAAATAATGATAACCTGTACTGGATTTTTTGAATTTAAACACCAGAACCCTTGTTCCCGTAGACCCGGCATCTATCATGACCGCGTGTAGATGGTCCGCGGGTCCCAGAAGTGAAGTGAGATTTCCCCAGATTTCCAGACCCCTTTGTACTATAGTTACATTGTTGTTCCTAGCACTTTGGATAAGTAAGATGGAAGCTGCTAAAGTGCCTAAAATGGCCAAACCAGCAACCATGACTATGGCAATGTGCTTCCTCTTATCAGGTTTTCGCTGTTTGGGTCTTGTTGATGGAGTAGGCATTGTTCTGGTGGTTCTGGTTGCAGCAGTTGCTGGTTTCTGTCCCTGCAATGATTAATATATAAAGAAAAATACACAGTTATTTCTGGGAATTTTGAGCCATCTAAGCATTTACTCACTTGCTTCTCCCAATTATATAAGACATTTGATACATATACTTGTTGTAAAGTTCATATATTTTGAACTAGTTTAAAGTAATTGAGGACAGCATTTAATTGACTAATATCTTATCATATCCAACATCTGACCAATATAAATGGTGAAATGCTGATAAACAAGCAAACATTTACATGAAAAAACAGCTATTTTGGTACATTTATTAGACTCCATACAGATTAACTCTAAATATTTTAATTTGTAACATTTTATAATTTTGTATATCTATTTAAATACATAGTTTGTATTTTTATTGTTGTGCAAATGTTTAATTATATGTAAATAAATATTAATAGCTGTGTGTACTCCATCATTTGACTTTTCAACTTGTGTACATAATTATTAACAAACAAGAACAGCATAAAATATAATTCATTGCCTATGATGCTTTTATGTTTTTGCCATTGTTGTCATGTAATTATTATCTGTGCTACATTTCCTATCTACTGCCATGTAACTTTCAATATCACCAGTTGTGAAAAGTGTTATGTAACAATTAAAGTACATGTGTTTTTTTTTTCTCTGCACCTTCTTGGCCCAACAAATGAAATATTTTGTACAATTATACATATGATTAAGTCATTTCAATTATTTTTTCATTGTAATATAAAACAGACAATTTTTCAATCAAATTAAACATCTTAAAAAAAACAATAAAAATTATATAATATATCACAAATAAATATTTAATATACGTACTCAAATATTGTAAAACAACCAATGCACACAGGACATGCTAAACAGTATATGTACATCCATGATGAATTAAATGAAATGATACATTAAATTATATATATAAAAAGATATCATATATAGAGGAAGATTTTGTTGGACTATGGTTGGACTTGGTTTTGATTTACAGGGTCGAATGTGAAGAAAATTAGGCTGAATATATATTATAATACTCTTGGTAATACTATAGCAATATTGCAAAAGGAAATTTGCGCGCTAAAGTAATTAATAAAAAACGGATAACTCTCCAAGACACCCGGCTTTCCATACCTGAAATATTCCGTTGGAACCGATTTTGAAAAGTTGCCCGTTGAACGCCAAATATTGGACTGGACAAGTGAAAATTGCTCACTGACCTTTTGTACCCTCCTTTTTGCCTCCATGGTTGTTGACCTTTTCAGTTTCTCCCAAAAAATTTCAAGTTTTTACAGCGGGTATCTCATCACCACCTGCGAAGACAACCAGACATGCTTTGAGAAAACCGGTGTTGCATGCCACGCCTCTAACGATGTAGTACTTTTTATCTCCCCTTTCGAAATCCGTACCCATCCATAAAAAATAAGACAAACCTGGCATCTTATATACGACTAGACAATCGCATGTTTTTAATGCTAGCAGCAATATTTCACAGCTATATTTACAATTTACATCCAATTTTTAAAGGTTTTCTTTGTCAACATTTTCTTTCTTGCACACATTCGAAAAAGTTACTCGTAAATATTGCATTTACAATCGAATACGGGCAAGCAACAACTTCCACAACGATAACAGCACATTAAACTTGGTCTAATTTACGTCGATAAACTTATTTTTAACCGTTATTGGTATATACCCTGGCTAATCCCAAAAGGAAAAAATGGCAATGACGTCACGGCAAAGCGATTCGACCAATCGGGTGGCGTAGAATTCAAATTCAAAAACGTTCCATTTTTAACGGTCAGACTCGATGACGGAAAAACCGAGTAAACCGCACATTTTGTAATCAAAAATCGGTTAAAGCGTAAAAAATAGAGAAATTGTAGGAAAATGGCTATTACTTCAAAATAATCACAGACATTTCTCTACTCCATCACAACTTTGTAATAACACACTGATGGGATGTCTATGAAGTTCCAACCATGCATTGTTCCAACCTATTGAATGCATGATTTTTAATGAAAAATCATGTTTATATGCAGAAGGACAGATTAAGAAAGATCAAATTGAATAATTCTTGTTGCCAGATAATTAATGACATGAATGCATGATAATGTGAAATTAATTTAAAAAACAAAAGAAATGTGTATTTCTTTATTTTAATTCGTATTAAAGTGAAATAGTACCAATAAAATAAATAGGAACTTTATAGGCTACTGTATTTCACATTTATAATCAAAAAGGCACACTAAATTTCCATCAGTATAGTTACCGTTAAATATCCCAAATAAAACCGAAACTGTAATAAGTAAATTAATTCACATTCTGTATTAAAAAATTGGTTTGCCATGCAGCAAAAAACTCATACAAACACGAATTATTCGCATAAATACATATTTTACAGTTTCATATAGTACATGTGACATACCGAATGACAAATACGAATTTTTCAAAGCGTGTCTCTCTAAATTCAACGCTTTCACTTTAAGCTAGATTACCTATAATTTTACATGGACAGAAAATAGGAAAATACAACAGTATAAATCTGTGAATAATGTAGATGTAGGACCAATATATTTATTATTATTGTGACTGACATTGGTCTTTCCATCACTACGTACACACAGATATAGGTAAAAAATGAAAATTTCACACAACCTGAAGATGAAAATAAGAAATTTAGTGTAGTTATTAACATTTTTCTCTTAAGAATAACCTAAAAAGCTGAAAACATTTAATAAATTTGGAAGACATTGAGCAACCACGTAGTACATACTTGACATTTTTCCCATATTACACTGTGATTACGTGTATTATTCAACATTAAAACAGCCCATCTTAACTTTTGACTTTCCTATGGTATTACAAATAGTAATTTCTGACGAATAGTAATTTGAGATTCGTGTTAAAATTTTACATTAGCAAATCCACTAATATTTGAGATTCAAAATTTCAAAAACCTGTCCGCGCGTTAAACTTCGAAAACAATTCACGTACCGCTACAACAAGTTTTGTAATACATATTTTTTCCCCACTTTCTTTTCCTTTATGGTTGAGTAACCTGTTCCCTGTATACGTTCCCTTTTAGAAAATTCATACAGATGAACGAACCTCTGTCCGAAGATGACTTTGAAAACCAGCGCGCGACTCAAAACACCGATACGCGACATACAACGCAAAATTTCATTTCGGGGAAGTTACATACGTGACAATTTTAAATTGTTCCTAAATACTAACGTTACTACAACCCATTTGCGTTTACAATTGTGGGAGGGTAAAAACCACGGAATGTTTTACTGTTTTACTCATTTTTCATCGGTCCGCGGATTACGTCTTAAGATGCCGCCGAAATCCTTGCGTACAGACTATTACAACATGGGACCTTCTGTATCTAAAATTTACTGCTTTTTACCATTAATTAGCACTGGGAATGGAGTGAAATCATGTACTATTTATGAAATTAAATAGTAGATATAGGAATACGGGCACTGAGGCATCTAACGCGGTGCTTATCCGAAAACCAGTTACATGCTCGCAACTGTTGACATTCATTACAACTGATCTAACATCGATTTAAATCCAACTGATATAATTATGAACGCATTACAAATTATAACCTACTTTAACGCAACATCTTATCGCAACGGCATCGTGCCGATGAAATCCGTTAAATAATACGTTGCGAGAAAAAATACCAGTCTGAATTTTGTAATACAATGTTAAACGTTATTACATAAGCACAATTTTCCTATATAAAAACCAGCTGCATTCGGATAACCACCAGTATTATTAATATTATACGCTGTACAACCGTGTTTTTTTTCTCTCGTACGATGCGATCACAGCTAACAACCAGCTTGAAAAGCTTCAATATTTACAGGGTGGAGAGGAAGAGAGGGGAAAACAAAGAGGAAAAGGTAAACAAACAAATGGGATTTTGTAATTAGTGGCGGAAAGCAAATTATGAAAACCTTGTAATGAAAGCCACGGGATTATTACGTATCACTGGCGGGGAAACGAGCTTAAAAGCCGCTGAATTTTGACATAATAAGTTATTTCGAATAGAGAGAGAGAGATATATAAAGGAAAATAATAATTTTGACAGCACATGGGTTTCAATCTCATTTGCGTGGAACTTGCACCGGATTCCAGTTTCGCGAGCCGGCCGGCTTTTGCGCCACGGTTCATTATGTAGAGTGAGAATTTCGGCGGAAGAAAACTCTGACCGGCATTTTCCCCAGCAGTATTTTCCATCAGGAAGTCGTCGTCTCCAGAGTGGAGAAGAGCACCAAGGGAAGGTTCTTGATGTGGGTTTGCCACTGCGCGGAAAGCTGGAAGAATTTCACTCCGTGCCACTCCACGCCGTCAATTTTCACTGTTGAACAATTTATATAAAGTATCAGAAACAGAATGCAGTGGATTCTTTTACAGTCAACTTCCTTACACAGTAAACTAACCCCAGGACACGCTGCCCTGATTTTAGTATTATAGCAGGGTGTCTACTATAAACTTTCATTTCAAAATTCCAGTATTTTCAAGGATATTAAAGGTAAACTGACAAGGTTTTGTAACATGCCCTAGAAAGTGTGCAATTCTATAGAATTGATGCCAATAAAACGATTGGCGCAAACAAAACTTTTTTAAAAATTGTTTAAAAAAGTTACGAGCAGTTAAAGAGGGCGTCACGGAAGGACGGTGTCACCGCGCTGGTGTCACAGTGTCCTCTGCAGTTTCAGCCAATGGCAGAGCTTATCAATGGCGCTCCAGTGTACGTATCCCACAATATACTACTAAAGTAAAATACTCAGATATGAAACTAAATATTTCATATCTGTGTCAATAATGCTTCAAATGGCCTCAAATTTTGGGACAATGTTTCTAAATTAGTGCCAATCAAATGCTAGCTTTTTTAGGGTATGTTGCAAAACCTTGTCAGTTCACCTTTAAGGAAAAAGTAAATCTGGAATTGCAAGGTTCATATACATTGAAGGAACACAATATCAACTTACATTTCAGAGGTTGTGTCCTAGTGAGGCAGATCAAACGATGGATGCCCTCCACCAGTTGGTCCGTGTCCTTCTCCTTCTCTTTCCTCTTCCCCAGCCTCATAACTAAAACAACACAATTTAACAGTTTAACATTTAAAGCTTGTTGCCCCTTTAAAATATAAACCTCCACTTACTTTTCTGCTTCTTCTCTTTGGTTATGTAGTGCATGGACAACGTCGGCATGGCCAGTTCCCCGTAATTCGGCAACCGCGTCAGCTTCAGCGACCGGAATGTTGCTTTCATGGTGCACTTGACGGGCTCCGGCTTCTTGCTGCTGTCCGATTTCATAGGTGCTATCCAGTAATCCACTTGGAGGTCCAGAGGATCGTGGTTCACCTTCTCGGTTGTCGCGATGCCGGGAGATCCCGGCACGTTCGCTACGTTCCCCGGCGAAGCCCCCGAACTGGAAATGACCGTTGCGCCACTCGAAGGAGGACCTAGACTACTGCTGGTCTGAGTTCCTGATGGTGTTTGGGACATCACGTTCAACCCGGTTACGTGCGGAGTGGTGCTCGCAACGATGGGAGAGTTTGGCGGCGTGAGGTTCTCTCGGGGTTTCTCCGGGAACCCTGAAGCCGATGGAGGCGAACTTGAGGATGTTTGGATGATGAGGGGACCTTGACAACTCTCATCTAGGTCAACTAAACACGTGTACATTGAGACATCATTAACTTCCTATACTTAAAGGTGCAACTGAAGGTAATGTTGCACCTTGCTATATAGGTAAGGTCATCCATCAAATTTGTCATACCTGATGTGGAAGTACCAGCTTCGTGTAAACCAACTCTTACATCCTGCAAAGATACTTTATCAGTATATATATATATAACATAGGTGTGGTAATTAATATCATCGCATACTTACGTTGATAAATGGCAGGAAAATCTGCGAAGACTCATCGTCGGAACTGCGCGACAAACGAAACCGGTGAAAACTTGATAAATCTTAATCTTAAATGTAATACATTCCCGTTTTAATAACCTGTACCTTTTTTCTTTGTAAGTGACCATGGCTTCGGCTATGGCAACGTGGACGACCGAACCGGAACCCGTCAAGTAGCGACTGGTACGGTTAACCATCTCCTGGTAATCTAAAATAAAACAAATTAGTTATTAATGTTGTTATGCTTGAATAATAAAGGAGAAGATAGCTACATAACAAAATACAATTAAACCTGCGCTCAAACTGATAAATAAGTGGCGCAATTGTTCCTTCAAAATCAAAAATGTCTAACAAAATTATAAATATCCCAGAAGGGTTTCGGAAAGAATTCCAGTACATATAATTCTAGGATTTCCAGGACATTAAATTCAGTAACACTCATTTCCTTGACCCAAAATTGCCATTACCTATCTTTTGGCTGTCACTCTTATCGTACGCGTCCCTCCACGAAGGGTCCACGAAGTTACTTTGGTACGTGCCATCAATACTTCCCAAATATTTAGCCAGCGAGCTGTGACCAAGAGGTATGACTAGGAACCGGACGTAACCCTGCCACTCCAGAGGCTTTCCGGTCAGCTGTTCCACGTAAGCCCTTAGCGCGAAGCTCACCAGAGCATCTCCTCCCACGAGCGCGATGCGGATGGGCATCGGGGCTTTGGAACTATTGTTGCAGCTGCCGTAAACATCGAGAAATACCATCTTATTACCATAGTAACTAGACATCGTTAGCATCCACCACGATACTTACAATTTTTGGATTCGAGAGAAGAGACAAGCGATAGCGGCTTTCACATCGGCTGCCGTACATGTTGAAAGTACCCGGTGTTGCTTGTCGGTGAGCCTTTGCGCTAAAGCCTGTCCCAGGGCTTCGGTGGTGTTCACCAGCACCATATGATCAGGAATGAAATCGTCTGCTGAGAAGATCTTGGCCAACTGCTCTAAAAGTAGCTTCCTTGGCTGCGCAAGGACCACAAGCAAAACACAAAATCATTTTCACGGATAAACACCGAACACGAACATGATTCATACCAATCTGTGAACACCATTTTTACTGAGTTCTCCAGGTTTCCCCGAGTGGTACGAACCCTGACAAATGGGAAGAAAGATACTGACCGCTGTGTCCATCTGGCACGCCGCGCTGCACCTTTCGACGGCAACTTTCTCTCTGCCGGTGCCGGCCGCTGAAACACCGGTGCCGGACGACATCGACTTCCTCTCCTTATCTTTGGAGCTCACTGACGACTTGTCCTTGTGAGCGAAAAGCTTAGATTTCCTTTCCGAAGCCTTCCGGTCCTCCGTCCCAACGCGCGGCGGACTGCCGGAGACGTGGGGAGGGTCCGAGTGCTCGTGATCCGTCCACGTCTCCTGAAATAAAGAAAACAAAGTTGTACCTATATTACAATTACATTAAGAAGAAATAGTACTCTGCCCCTTCATCGGTTACAACATAGTGTAACTCACCGGGTGGCTGTCGGAATCCGCTTTTTTCGAGCTTTCATCGCTTAACCTGTCCGCTCCCTGTAATCACGAAATAAAAAAATCCCACTTGTCACGCAAATGCAGCCAAATGCCACAACTATTATATTGATATTCCGATACAATGTTTACATATAGTTGCATGCTGAAAGGCAATCAACTGACCTTGTCGGGGATCGAAAGCGATTCGGGAGCCAGCGATCGACTGGACGCGAAGAAAGGTCTGTCGTATACAGAAATATTATCGATGAATTAATTCAAGTATCACTTCTTATTATGTACACATTTGAAGGCTGATGTTAACCTGAGGCTCGGCTTCGGCGTTGAGCTGACACTCATGGTGTCCATCTCCGGTCCGCTCTCGCTGAGGTCCTCTATCTCGTCGAAAAGGTCCTCGATGTCCTGCGGATCCATCTCCTGTCCTATCTTATCCTGGATTTCTTCGTGATCATGTTCAGAGTCTAGCACCTGGTTAAATGCCAATTGTAATTATATATTATTAATATCAAAAACATCAAAAACTCCGAAATTAAATTACACGCGGAGAGAAAGTTATTTTAAATGCTCTATATACATTTTTACAACAAAATTCTCTAACTGCGGTAATATAGAAGAATCTACATAAGTAGAAACTAATTGGAAAACTGTTATACCTACAATTGGAAAACAAGATAAGTGGAAGTGTTTTGCAAGTTTTACAGGAAATAATATACTTTAACGTAGAAACTGATTTAAACATAATCAGCCAAAACTTCCCTTACAAAAAAAATACCTCAGTTCTTTAAAAATAACTGAAGTTTTTCCCATAAAATGGTGAAAACCATGCACCATTTCATGAGACAAAACTAGTTATTTTTAAAGAACTGAGGTATTTTTTTGTAAGGGTTTTGGACAAAAAATGAGCGAATTTATTTATAGATTCTGATACAGTCAACTTTTATGCAAAGTTTATTGTATAGCAGAAGTGCGCTTACAAGAAACTTCGGTGACAATCAACCAATGCAGATGGTTCTTTCAAGTTGACAATTAACGGTTTTCACTGTATTTTAATGCCAATATACATATTGTATTGACAGTGCTCATTATACACAATCTGATTTAATTGTATAACATTTTTTTAAATTTATTTCCTTGCGCCGTTGACTTCCACGAATGGATTTTCCGCTGTATACCAAATGCTGAAAGACCGTGATTTCCACTATATTATAAATGGAACTAAACCGTCACTTCCCCCTACCACAACCTTGACTCTATCATTTAATCATTTGGTACGGATTAAAATAAACCGGCGAGCAAATTGCGAACAACCCATTTGAAAAGCTGCCAAAAAAGATGTTTGGCGCCACCGAGGATACATCACAACTAACATTTGCTCAACTAATAATAACAGGCAGCCACATACACATATATAAACACATTTACAATAAGCAGGACATCGTCTGACCGACTACAGACACGGCCCATCTTACCTCGTCCGTTACTTTAAACTTCTTGAGCAAAGCGATGAACTTCTGCTTGAAATTTTTTTGCTGGACACAAATTAAGAAACAATAAAAACTTAATTACAAGTCAGTTGAGAGAATGAGAGAAAGACAGAGAGGTAAGGATTTCATATAGGTACCCTTGCGGCTGCCGGAAGGTGTTTCCTTCCCGGTCCGAGTTGATGGCGGGCCAAAGGATGATGACCCAGACCATCGTCCATCATTGGCTCACTGTCACTTCCTTCATCGTTTGAAGAATAGTCCTCTTCTTCATCTGAATAAGGATCTACATCAGCAGTTCTGTCTGTAAATGAATAAAATGAATGAGATAAAAGTTAGTTTATCGACAAAATATAACGGCACGCGTCAAATTTTTAACTTTTAGTTAATTCCCAGTTAATCCACTTATTACTCTCACACATTACTCCATCTCTCCCAGTTTATAAACAGCACACATTTATATTTCTACACCGTCATTTCATTGTGTTACTTCCTGCTTTTCATGTTCACCTTAACGGATGTTTATACGAATGTCTCTCTCTAAACAATTGTATTTTTCTAGCAAGTTTCTTCAACAAAAACCCCCAAACAAAATCCCGAAAATATAATTAGGTTATAATCCTGCATTTAATTCAATTATACTTTTATCTCTTAATTCAGGATTTTAAAGTGTACATTTATTAAATGTACGATTTAAACCTTTAACATTTTTTAATACCCATGTATACGTAACATTACATCTGTTGTTTCTGAAAATTGTAAATTGTTTAAATATTGTGATAGACTATCTTTGCTCCTACATTAGATGAGATAGCACATGTCACTTTTCCTTAAATGTAAGGAGAGTTTAACCATGGTTTAACGTTCAAACTTCTCCACGTGATCTTGCGATCTCGCATCAAATTTATTAATGTTCATGTAAAAAACTTTAAAAGTGTACAAACATATTAGTTAATGAAACGTGATACTAGTTACTATATCATTGCTAACACACAACATGTTGCAATCAAATATTACACTCAATATATATGTACTAAATGTATGTCTCTTTCGCATGCACCGACAACACGAGTACTGGGAAGAACAAGATTATAGTACTAAATTCTGGTTACATAGTTTGTATAATCTACCTTTAACAATCGATCAACTGTTTATCACCTTATCAACCCCTATTTAAACTAAATGAACTTAGTTCTCTTCGCAGTGTGTACGCAATCGCGTAAGTAAACCTGGTTTACGCTAATTTTTAATCAGCATATGGACAGTTTACATTTCATCTAAACTAAGTTACACTGTAATTAATTCCATTCTACTATAGCTTAAAGGTGAACTGACACGGTTTTGTAACACCCCATGATATTCAGACTGTAGAAAGAATGATTAAAATTAAAACTATGAGTTCATTTCTTTTCTTTATAAAAATTTATTAAGAGATCTTGTTGTTTGTGTATGTGAAATAAAAAAAAATAATGAAATATTGTAAGTAACCTGCTGAATCTGAAAGCCGCATCTTATGCCTGGTTGTGTTCTCTTCATGGTCCACCGGTTGACTGCTAAGGGCCAAAACGTGAACTTTTGCTACTGCGCTTGCTTTCTCCTTCACATCAGTGAACAGCTCCAATTCCCTGTCCATGGACCTTTGCAAAACCTGAAATTACCACACAAAAAACCCCCAATATTTAATATATACCCATCATCATGGAAACACCGTACCGTCAAGTTACGCTAGCGGCTACTTTGTCGCTATACCGAACCGGTAAATATATATCATTGCTTTCCGTTATATCTGCGAAATAATAATGACTTTTTATAATTTGTAAGAAATATACATTCATTGCACTGAGTGCAATCGTTAAATTGAATGATACTTTTTAAAGTGGCTTGCTTGTTAGCAAATGCGGTTATCGACAGCGGTTCCGGGAAGTGCGCGATCAATCGCAACTGGTATATAAGTGCAAATCAATTGCAACATTACATTTCTCTTCATGCTAACCTTAATTTTATAACAACGCATGTCGACCATGTTAACATGCCCAGATGAACAAAAGCTGTAATGATGTTACCTCAAATTATTACGGCGGAAAATGTTTTTATCGACTCCCGCGGTTGCGAAGCCGTACTCCGCTGAAAACTTGCCTTCAATTCCAAATCACACATGTATATCAGGCAGTTTCTTAATATTCACATCTAATAGTGCTTAGAAATCCAGTAATGAACTATTTTTTAATTAAAAATGGAATTGTACGTTCCATATGCGAATTTTTGCGTGGAATCATAAGAATTAACAGCTAAATCATTTCTAGGCATATAAACTAAAAATGACTTAGCATTAAGGCAGATTCATATAACAGTGAAACCTGTCTATGGTGGAATATAAAGGGTCTGTTTAAAGAAACTGGAGTAATAGCAGTCTTCTGACCTAACAGCCTCTGCAGCGCCGCCCTGGTTCACAAAAAACCCACTTTTTCCCATTTTTATGCCTCATGTTTGCCTTTTCATTGAAACAGCTCTAAAGGCATTACATAAAAGAGGCAACCAGAGTGTTACCTGATGACCCAAGGAACGTGCGTGACCTTACAAATTTATACTTTACATTCAACTACGGAAGAAAATAATGTACAGTTTACTAAAAGAATTAGAGCAGCTTGGAGTCAAACATTATGTTCACCGGACCGAATCCGTGAAATCTTTACACCGTGTAATAACAAGATAATAATAAATAACACGGTGAACTTGGAATCATGGCTGTCGTGGCCGCGGATACACGAACACGCATACCTAAAAACAAAATTGATTTTCAACTTGGAACCACAGTTCACCGAGTCTTTTTCGACATTTTTCAAATCAATGTTCAAGCATGGAATGCCCAATTTGGCCATGTGCATATTGCTATGTATTGATAATGGGGAATAATCACGCAATATGCCTCCAGTACGTGCCAGTTTTCAACACTAAGTGGCAAACGCAGCGTTCGGTGCGTTCTGCACATCATGTTTATTAATGATCCAATGGTGGAATAATATCATGATATTAAGTGGTTGTGTAGGGACAGTAAAACCCATAATGCAGTGTATATGTCACCATGAGTTTGGCCACAACGTGGCTTTCCCTAACCTAAACTAGGCGCAGCATCCAAAAGGCTAGATTAGGTTAGTTTAGCTTCGGTTACAAATAGAAAAGTTAAGTTAGGAAAGGCTAGGTTAGGAAAGGAAATGTTAGATTAGGTTAGGATTGGAAAATGTTATATTAGGTTAGGAAAAGGAAATGTTAGGCAAGATTAGGTTAGATTGGGGAAGGTTAGGTTAGTTAAGTAAAGGTTAGGTTAGGAAAGGTTAGGATAGGAAATGTTAGGAATGCTTAGGTTAGGAAAGCTTAGGTTAGGATAGGAAATGTTAGGAAAGCTTAGGTTAGGATAGGAAATGTTAGGAAAGCTTAGGTTAGGGAATGTTAGGGTAGGTTAGGTTATGGCGAAACTCACGGTAACACGTACACTGTGTCAAGGAGTTAGAGGTTGTGTTAACCAATAACATGGCGGCTCACTCTGCCATGTTTCAGGCTAATAAATGTCCATATCACTGTAGCAAGGACAGCCAAGCTCCTCCGAAATGTATCGGATAGGTAACTTACGTGCGCCATGTCGACGAATCCCACGGCCAGCGTCTTGAAGCCGAGGATTGTTCGGTTCTTGTACCTCTTCCTCCTCTGCAGCATGACCTGGAGGACGTTGCCATCCCTCTTGAGAAAGTGCGGGTACTGGAGGGAGAAGGTGAGTTCCAGCTCGGTGTCCACGAGACCGGTTGCGGAGAGGGTCACCTCGTTGGATCGCAGAGTGCGCTTCATGTTCTGCTTGCCATTGCACTGGGATTCGGTCACGTGGTTGCAATCGCCGCCATATATCCTTCCCACCTTCTCTTACCTGCATCTTTACAGCCACTATGATGGATGGTACATCGCTGCCCAGCGGTTTCAGCACAACCAACCGCGTCATCGTCAGCGTGCACAGTCTACCAATCGGCCCCAGAAAAATGCAATGACAAAAAGACAAAAAGCCATTCTTAGAATTAGTGAAACCAACTTTACATACTACTTTAGGCACATGTACATATATAATAAGCCACGTGGTATGAACTTTTGTCCGGCAAACACCGCGGTATTATGGTGTTCCGATGCCGCGTAAAAAAACAATAATCGATAAGGACCAAAAAGAGCTGTGCGGGTCCCAATGCAAATATTTGACAACAGATGAAAAATCATACATCCTCCATTTCGCAACATTCAATATTTAAAGCTCGGCAAGCGAAACCAACTCTGTTATATCTCCGAAAGCATTCGACAAGGTGACGCGGCGTATTAAAACATCATTTGAAACCATCATTACCATTTTATATAAAATGCTCTATTTTAAAACAAAACATTATTTCAAACCCTGCCATAAATTTAGATGTTACCAATAACATTTTACCTATTTTGAAAAAAATCCCCTAAATTCTAAATAAAAGTCCTATTTTAAATTTCAAAACTTTCTCGGTAAAGACCAATTGGTTAGACCAATGATTAGACAAAGGTTGTCAAAACTCTGGGAATAATCTTGTAACACACTTTCAAGAAATAACTAGGCAAATACATTGGTAAATAATAATACAGTATTAGCATTAAATTGGCAATATATAAATAAATATACATAAGTGCATAGAGCAAAGTTTGAAACGTGTTTTAGCACTTGTTCTCCATTGTTATAGCAAACACAATTCATAAATTCATTATTAAAATTCGAAGTAAATACTATGTAGCATATAAAAAAAGAGTACATACAATACACATATGTTTCCAATGACTGTATACACTATTCATGGCAAGTACAGCTTCCTGTCACTGTACAAATTCACAGGTTTCCATCAATTCGGCGGCCATTTTGTTCACCAACATCCTTGTTTCCCAGACTTTCAGACATTTCTCACATTTATTACAACCTGACAACGAGCCAAACATTCTGAAATTGTATGTATACTACACTAAACTGAATGTATTTTATAATGTCAACTGAATTTATTGTACTGTCTCTTTCTAAATATGGCATTTTAATCACCTGTATTCTGAAACCTCATTTGATTTAATCAGGAATATAAAAATCGTCCTTAGGAAAAATTATAATGGCTGTCAATACTTTCAAAAGCTCTATTTGTATGCCATGGCAACACTTCATCCAGAAGCAGTAATGGTCCAAAAGTAAATCCCCTACATTCAAAAATAAACTACATTTTTTATGTACATGCAGTTATCAAATTTTCTTTAATGGCGAAAAACAACTCGCCCTCATTTTATATACATATTAAATGTTATTTACTATAGTATAAAATCTTATTTAAAGTGTACCTAAATATAGAAGCAAAAATGCATCTAAAACATGAAACAATTGGCTAATTCTGGAAAACAAATCGGTGAAATCCCATTAAATTTGAGTGATAAATAAACCTCATTTGATTAATAACATTTCACTGTACACACACACACCACAGAATTGATTGTTAAAAATAAAAAAAATCATATTTCAAAGCACAGCAACAACAAAAAAAAAACAACTTACTACCTCATTAAATTATTTGTCACTGCATTTATCGATTGCTAAATAAAATTATGTAAACCCACTGTATATATACAGGATGTCTACTAAACTTCCATTTCAAAATTGCAGTATATTTCCAGTATTTTCAAGGATATTTATAATTTTTTTCCAGGACACAAAATACATAAAGTGAAAAATAATTACATAAACTATATTAAAATCCCTTAAAAACTGATGAATAAGTGGATTTCCAGTATCAGTAGACACCCTGTAATTTGTTTCCTAAATGCTGTGTTGTTATGTACTTATTTAGTCTGCAATTTAAAGAAGATTGGTTCAGGGAGTAGTGACTTATGGACCATGACTGTAATAAGGTGGCTCAACTTGAAAAGCTAATAATGAGGATTTTATCGATACTACACATAGGGCATTGAAAGTGAGTATATTATATATTGCATGAAATTGCGGAAGTGGGCCACCAACCACCAGTCAATGAGTCACATCAAACTCTCCCATAAATATATTATTACAATGTTCAATGGAAGCGAAAAGAAAATGGCGAATCGCCAATTTCATCATAATAAAAATTCAGGTACATCACTGGAAAATAATCACATGCAAATTACTAGACGGGGTTATTGATCATCACTAATAAAACAGATTGATTTCATTTCATATATTATCAGATGAAAAGAAAATCATTCTCTCATTAGTAAATAATATAAGGAATTGAACAAATAAATCAACTGACCATTCATTGAAAATAATAAATTATTACAATACTAACTCTACTAGTATATAATTCGAAGTATGTTTTCTTATTTATCAATAAAGTAAAATGATATGTTGACATTACAAAGTTCTTGTAATGCAGAAGTAAGAATCAAATGATTTTCCTATCCTTCACATGAATGTAATGTAATTCCAGGAAAATAAAAATGTGTTTTTGTATGAATCACAAGACTTGTGTGCTGTGATCCATATAAATTTCATTTAACTACAGCTTATCTTACAAAAGGAAGGTCAACATTGACAATTTTTCACATCTCAAATGCCAATTAAAAATTAATTATATATACGAAAACTTTATTTCCACATTCAGTTTATAAATATTTATTTTCCACATCTACCCTATTTTTATAATTTTAAAAGTCATTTCAGTTACACAAAACATTTCCTATAAAGTTGTATGTACATAAACAACAATTTAACACTGGCTTTTCCATTAATTTTAATTACATCTCTTATAAATTTCCATAAAATAAACTTTAAAACACAACCTTGGAAAAAAATATATAACAAGAAATATGAAGACATAAAACAATCCAATTTCTGAATTTTTTTATTTATATAGTCACATATGTCAGAATATTTTGGCCAAAGTCAGTAAAATCAATACATATATACTTACTGTAATCAGATTGTAATATCATAACTGGCTTTTTTTAAAAAATGCAACTACGTAGTTATGAAAATAACTGTATATTATATATTTTTAAAAATGAAAGGAAATTAATATGTATACATGTATTTAATAATCTCCAGATTATACAAAACTTCCGGGAATATTCACTAGATATTTTGTGATAAAAATTGCAACACACTACTACCACTGTGAACTTTATCTGTAAAAAACAAAACACAAAAAATGAATAGAATATAAATAAATAACCCGGTCATGGTCCAAGAATTTCAAAAATGTGCATAACGGGAATTTCAGGCATTTTGCCCACTTGAAAACGCTTGAAAAGCAAAGCAATCCCAATCCGTCAACTAACATCAATTCATCACCTGTGTACTATATACAAGCACCACTCAAAAATATTACCTCCCATCTAGTGAAATCAGCGCTTTTTAATCGATTTTCCACAAGAAAAAAACCTAAAAAAACAATCTCGAATTTTACAAAAATGGCGATTAAATAACGCTAAATCCTGTAAAACAAGGTAAATAACACGATTACACCCTAATAAAACGAGATACGACGTTTGCATCCTTCGTTTCCAGCGTTACAATAGATCTTTTTAATCCGATTTCGCATCCGTCAAATTCTATCGCGAATACAACGGAGAAAACTCGATCGCGCAATTAGGGTTAGAAAAAAAGGCTTATTTCGTATTTTCGCACTAAAACGGTATTATTTCATTTAACGAACGGGATTTTCGTTACAATACCTTGGATTGCAATTCGATGGGGTCCTGTCAGCTTCCCAAGCGGCGAAGAGTTTCATAGGTACTGGTTTTGACGAGGACATCGACGGAGGCCGAGCCGTCTTCTCCGCCATTGTGACTTTTCTCTTGAGAAGAAAAACGCGAATCTGCCGTGTTGCCGATCGACTGCGTCAGTTTCTCCCGCGCGCCGCGTACGAAAAATAGTACTTTTCCGGAACCGTACCGTACACTGCAAGCACGCGAGCTTTCCGTGACTGCAAATCACGAGTTTATGCATAAACTAAATAAAAAGTACCAAATTACACACAACAGTGTACAAAAGCCCATCAGTGCTCTCATTGGTCAGATTGGTCCATCAATTACGAATACATAGACCGCAATGATAATCTATATTTAGGCTACTTTTGGAATGCGTGGGTGTTTTGTGTAATAAAAATATACTAACAGCAATGAAATCATCCAATTAATGTTTTTTGTGTGAATCAACCAAGTTATTATACTGTATCCTTTTGTGAACTGAAGTAGAAACTCAAAAACCGAATTTTCTTATGTATTAATTTTAGGCTTTTAGGTGACATTGCAATTTTCATTTAGCTCCACCAGAGGGCGCAGAAACACTGCACATGCGCAGTAAAAATAGACAAAACCGTTGATTACTTGCTTTACAAAATAGCTTCTCTATATAAATAACCAGTATTTGTCGGCTGTTTTATTAGGGTCACAATTAAATTCAAAAAAGTTTGAATATTTACATATCATACTTAAATGTTCAAAAGTTTTATTGTTCTGTATGAAATAATTATGGTTTAAATTAACCACAAATATATGACACTGAATGCTATCAACTGTCAATGTCATATACAATAATGAACCAACATTTTGTAAGAGTATATTATCATATAATTTAAACAATAAATAAAATGCAATTTGTACAAGTCAGCAATATTGCACACAATTAAAAAACCTGACAACATCATGTTAAAATGTTTCCAATGGATCAACCAGCAATAAAATCCTAATAATTACAATCACCGGCCAACTGTTATTGTGCTCTGCTTCTGATAGGTACTCTAATATACAAAACAGCAAAACACATTCAGTGGAAAAATTTATTAAGGTCCCATTTAGAAGATCTGATCAATGTTTTAGTTCTAATAAAAGTTTAATTACATCCAATCATCTGTCTAAATCAAGATTAAATTATGAATGCTTTAACTTTTCCACATACTACCACTCGTCACTGTAATATATTTAGTAATTTGGTGCAAATGCGTCATGAACTTATGGTCACAAGTAACATCCAAATGCACATGCAAGTGAAAACCAGTGTGCGGCATAACCTTGTTGATGTTTTTTCTCAATAAATACATGTTAACTTTGAACAAAAGATATATTTTTAGCTTGGTAATTGTAAAACAAGGTTGTTAATTGTGTGTACTTCATTAAATTAGCATCGGTGCCGTGATATGTAATGTACCACGGCTACCGTAAATCCCAACTTTGTACGCGATTGCTCGCGGAAGATCAGAATCACTGATTCTTTATATGGAAATTATTGGAAATGATCATATCGGATCATTTATAATCATATTATGCAGTGATCTTGTTGTGGTTAATCTGGTTAATCAATAAAAATGTAACAACCAATTAATAATAACACGCAAAGCTCCGAGTCTGAAAAAATAGCCGGAGTCAAAAAATCAACATACAAGGTTTGTAAGAAACAGATGTTTTTATGGGATTTTGTGTATGTATAGATATATACAATATAACAGAAAGCCATCGATCTGCTCAATTTTCATTGATCTCTGAGCGTATACGCAGCTTCCAAAAAGCTTTTCTAATACGTACAACTGTTATGTAAGTGTGTAAACTAATTGTAATTCATAATTAACACCTGTCCATATTAAGTTTAAACGCATTAAGACAAATCAATTGGTCAACTGTTTCGTTACGAAACTTCTGCATATTATTTTGTTTTTTAGGTTTCAAACGTTTTCAATTGGGGGATGGGGGTGAAAAGTGCAACTAGAATGAATTTCGCTAAAACATGCCAAACAACGAATTGGCGTAAGCCATAGGCTTCACGTTTGGATGTTCCTAAAATATAAATTCCAACAATCATTCATTTACAATTATTACTAACACTTTGCACAGGGTGTCTACCCATTTTCAAAAACAATATCATGATATTACAGTGAAACTTGTGTATGTTGACCACTCGCGGTCCCAAAAATAATCCGGTCAACCATAACAGGAGGTCAGCATGTAAGGGTGGTCAAGTTAACAGGTTTCACTGTACTATCATGTCTTTATGAGGATTATCAGGAATATAATGTCAGTAGACACCCTGTATATAAGATATAAACATGGCAATATATTACCACAGCTTCGTAGGATGTGAATTCCGGTCGCAAGTCCTTTCCTTTCATCGTTATAAAAGCGCCGTTGTTTCCCATCGTATCACTATCATAAAATTAAAACATAACTTATTACATATACAGGAATAGACGAAGCTGTTAAGGCAAAACAGGTCAGTTTACAACCGCGAACTTACCAATAATTGGGCGCGGAGAACACGGTAATGCATTTGCCATCGTGCGCCACTTCGTATCCCTCCGCCTTAACTTCATGACTACGAATTATGTAATCTAGTTTGTTCAGACTGAGGAACTTGTTAGTGACATCTGGGCCAAACTGAACTCCAACTCCTCTTTTGCTCGGGGCCCGGCCCGGTTGAGGTTGAGGGTCCGACCAAAGCAACTCGCACATGATTCCTGCCAACGTATGATTACAATCAATCAGGTGTCACAACTATTTCTTGTAATTAACAAACATAACTTGGGATCTCTGGACCATGGTTCATATCAATCTGTGATTACCTACTCTTACCCCTTTCCACACCATACAAGTCTTGAACAGTATCACATTTACACCCTGCATACATATTTTTCACTGTTCTGAAACATGTAAATTTGTCAAAAACTTATGACTTTTCAGGAAAGTTTTTGAAAAATCATGGTTTTTCCAGGACTTTCATGTATTTCATGGCATTAGACACCATGTACAACCAATTATAATAATATTGCTTTCATTGAAAAATCACTGTAATTAAAAAAAGTATATATTATATATTTATTATATAAGTTCCCCCTGAATTTGTAGGTGAAATCTAATTTCCCTGAGTGGTATGAACCATGGATTAACATCTCGTTGAACCACCTTACCATCTTCGGGAGGCTGCCTGAATCTGTTCGTGTTATTGATGTCATCCAGAGTAACCGAGTCTTCGTTAAACAATCCACCATGCATAACCTGCACACATACAACCATTTATGTGACCACTTTCAAAGCAAAAGTGTTTTAAAATGAGAGTATAGACTCACTAAAACTTTGCGGTTGAGGCAGTGTGCCAGAGGTAGGTAGTTGAACACTTCGGAGAACATCTCGGCCATATGAGAGGTGTACTTGCTTAGGAATCAAGGGACATGTCATCAAACTTACTAATACCATTTTAGTTTCACTGCAGTGACTAGCAAAAGGATATTTTGACCTCACTTCTCCTTCAAACCCGTACATCTGATTCATAGTCTGGCTCTCGTGGTTTCCTTTTTAATAACAAATTTCTGTTTTTAATATCTGTGAATATGTATATTATAAAGCTTCACAACAGATGATATAAGTACCTCTGGACATGTAGAAGTGTTTGGGATAGAGGAGTTTGAAACCGAAGAGCGTGAAAATGCATTCGACCGAGAACGAACCCCGGTCTACGAAATCTCCGTTAAAAAGCTGGAAGGTTACCGTGAAGGAAAAACACAACAGATGATATATTTTAATGGATAGAAATGAAATACTAAAACGAGAAAGGATACGTATGGGTTGGTCTCCGATGGAAGTCCGTTCAGCTCAAATATATTGAGTAGATCGTAATACTGCCCGTGAATATCACCGCAGACTGTGAATTTCTGGTCCTGGAATCACGCCGTGGACATTATTTCCCTTTGTAACAGTGTCAAATATTGTAACTAAGATGAAGAAACACTCACATTGGGGATGTCTATATGTACAAGTGAAGGGTAACTTTTGAAAACTTGCGCGACGTCCTTTAAAATCTAGCGGAGTCCGCGGAGAGGAGAAAAAAATATAAGCCCGTGAATATAGAAATAAACATGTTTGACTAAAAATGAGTTCAGTATGCTGAAGTGAATCACTTTATACGCGTATTTTCTGTGTAGTTTCTTCTGGTCTTTAAAAGTTGCTATTAGTTTTGTCATAAACTCTCGCGTCACTTTCCCGTCGGAGTCCAACTTTGGCCCATTGTAATCTTCTTCGATCACTGCGGTACATACAAAAAGTTTTATTTTCTTCTCAAACAAACATCTATCACATTTATAACATTGAACAGTAACTCAAAATCTATCCCAAGTGGAATTAAACAAGTTTAATTTTGTTCTTACAGCGTATTTCTGTCTTCGAAGGTTTACGCTCCAAAACACGTAAACAATTCGCTAATCAACTTCTTTTGGGATTAGTATTTACTATTAGTATTAATAACACAGTAATAATAAGTATATAAAGTAAAGAACTAAACTGTAGAACTGTACAAAACTATTCATTTCAAATGGCACATCGTAAACTGACAATCACATTGAAGCGAGTCGTATGAAAATAAAAATTACAATTCTTGAATCTTCAATACAAAAACAAATACCATATATACAAACTTGTATCAAATATCTTATTACTCCAAAAATACACTGAGGTATATAAATCGATTATTGACAAGTAGTATGAAATTGTGGTTGTTACGCGAACAAATTTACAATAATTTATTAGGAATTTTCAAATATGTACTTTAAATGATGACTATCTCAAATAAATGTGCAAACAAGAAGACTGTATATCGATTTATAAGTAGTATATTTTTGGGTTGGGAAGAAAGAAAGAGGTGACATATGTACTGGAGACTAAACCAAGACTAAACAAGTTAACGCGGTGGTCTAATGGTATCTCTGAAGAAATAGTCCCAATATTTACCCATGCTTTGAAGATCAAGTGAGTCTACGAGAGACTTCTTTGAATCTTCAACTGCTATTGCTTTTTCAAATGCCATCCTCTTCACGATCTTAGTGCACTCAACAAACTTCATCGTGGCATCTTTATCACCCGGTCTTGCCCGATGAACCTAGCAAACCACCATTGCGATGACCACTCAGATTTTTCTCGCATTTACGGTCAGTCACCTGAATAATTGCGATTTACATTCATTTTCCTTGATCAATTCAGAGTCATAATCAACTAGTTTCCCTAATGTCTCATTTTGTCCAGCAAACCGGTTTTAGGAGGGAAATGAGTTGCTAGTAACAGAGTTTTCCTTTACCCATGTTTACTGAACACGAGGTAATTTGTATTGAAAATCCTATTCTGATGGTGAAATCTTTCCAGATTGTTGACAATAACCGATGTTTGACAATATCCGAGTTGATTATAAGCGAGGTTCACTGTATTAATATTATCCTTGGTATTATTAAAGCAAAATAAAAAAATAGAGAGAAATTTCAAACTTTTATAGCATTTAAGCAATTAAAAATCACTGGCAACTAAATATTGGAAAGAGAAATAATATTTCTAGTTAACTGGGACTTTATAATAATAAGTTAACATGAACAGTTCAATACCCAGGTGACTGCCGCAGTGTCAATGCGAGACAAGTGTTTGATAAATGCATAAAGAATTTATCTTTACGGCTTCGTAATCCTTGAGTGCGTTTTTGAACTTTCCCAGGGACATGTATGCGGCAGCTCTACGGTAGTATCCCTGAAACAGGAGTGAAATGAATGATTAATTGTGTGGGACCAGTGGGACAATGGTCATCATGTGTATACCTTCACGTAGGACCTGTCCATCTCGATGGCCTTCGTTGCATCGGACAGCGCGAAGCCCACACACTCCGTTTTCAGGTAGGCAAAACTTCGGTTGCCGTAATAAGCAGGCACTTTTGGATTCAGTTCGATTGCTTGAGAGTACAGTTCAATGGCCTTGTTGAAATTCTGCTCTGTAATAGTGGAAACAAATATATATTTATAAATACAAAATATTCACTCATTTCATAATTTACATATAATATACAAAACTATAGAAATAATTAATAAACAAGTTATCATGTTTCATACCAATCTGTGATTATCATTTTCCCTCAGTTTTCCAGGGTAAATTTTGACACATTTTCTCAAATTTCCTAAGTTTTACCTTCGATTTTACCTGAATTTTCAACAAATATATAAGCTTCCTGTGTTTTCCATGTTTCCCTGAGTGGTATGAACCCTGAATATTGATTTGCAAATTAAACTTTATAACTTTAATATCAAAAATCATCACACAATTTAAAATAATTTCATAATTTGTAAAGTTCCAAATACAAAGTTCTTTAAAATGAGCAATTAATTTCCCAGAATATTATAAACAAGTATCTTGCAAATATTTTATTAATTAAATAAAGGTTCATTTTCGCATTATACATCAATTATTATAGGAAATAATGGGAATATTTTCAACCTTGAAAAAACGATTTGCCCTTCAAAAAATGTATTTTAATTACCAAATTGCGGGATTATTTTGTTCTTTTTGCAGTGAAATCTCGTGCCATTTATCTGCATAAATATTTCGCAAATAACAAATAAAAGAAATTGGATTAATTAGTATATAAAGCAACGTGGTCAGCGATCTGAGAACAAGGCGAGAACAACGAAGAAAGTGTGAATCTTTTGTACACAAAAAAGGTCGTAATAAAAACGAAACCAACTTTTAAACCATTCGTTGGCCTCCTCCTTCATCATTTCCGCTTTCTGTACATTAACGTTGTCAACTGGCGGCAAATCTCCGGCATCCGAAGCAAGGCCAGAATCGCGAGAAGACGAGTCTTCCGCCATTTTCCCAACGGTCGCCAAAACTCTTATCGATACACCTGACTGTATCGATTATATCGACCCGCACTTCTCATTGCGGATCCGCGATACATATAACAAATCCGTTTTTAACTATAAACAATAACAAATACAGCTAATCCGACTATTTCACAAATTATTGAACTGCATTGGATGTATTAAAAAGACAGTACATTTAAAACGGATGTAGGCAGGGAAATTTGAACGCAGTTTGAAAAGTGGTTCCCTAATATGCCGGTAGATGGCGGAGAATCGCGAATTCGGCTCTAAATTCGCCAAGATGGCCGCCACATTTTTATTTGTCGTAAATTTGAACTGAAAATTACGTTATTTCTTCTATAAAGAAATATATATTATTGGGCGTTTTCGAAAAACGTTAACTGCATTACTTGCAATTAATTATGATACTTAGCTGTATATGCAATGAACACTTTACTAATGAATAATCTCGCAATTCCAAGGGAAAATGGTGTGCGATTTACAAAAAAAAAAAGCCATATTGTATATTGGACACTTCATCTGTGCCGAGTCATAACGGACGTTATTTGGGTCCACTGCTGCTAGGTGGCGCGCATTCAAATTAATCAATCTTGTAACAAACAAGCCATACGCCACCTAGCAGTGAAAGTCCCAAACACGTCCATGATGACGCATCATACTACAGTAGCCAACTTTTCTTAATATCTAAACCAAGGAGCCATAGCAAAAATAAATAACTGCATTATCACTTAAAATGAATTTTATTTATATACACATCACAAGTAACATTCACAAACTGTGGAAAAACGAGTGAAAAACAAGTCTTTGGTAACGAAATTCGTAATACAACGCTACTAATCTACTTCTTCCATCCTCGACGCATCTTCAACATCTCCCTCCAGGGGCGGCATCTCTTCACTCTTCTCTGTAGACGGCGCCACCTCTGCTGGTTCCTCTTCGTCGATCCCCAACCCCAACTTGATCATCCTGTGGATCCTGCTGGCATGGGTCTGCGGTTCCTCCAGGCTGAACCCAGATGCCAACAACGACGTCTCGTACAGCAGCATCACCAGATCCTTGACCGACCTGTCGTTCTTGTCCGCATCCGCCTTCACCCGCAAGCTTTCGATGATGGAATGGTCAGGGTTGATCTCCAAGTGCTTCTTGGCCGCCATGTAGCCCATGGTGGCTGAATCTCTAAGGGCCTGAGCTTTCATTATGCGTTCCATGTTGGCCGACCATCCGTACTGGCTGGTAACGATGCAACATGGTGAGGTCACCAGTCTGTTTGATACCACAACCTTCTCTACTTTCTTGTCCAGGATGTCCTTCATGGTCTTGCAAAGAGGTTCGAACTTGGTCTTGTCCTCTTCTCGCTTCTTGGTTTCTTCTTCGTCTTCCGGAAGCTCCAGACCCTCCTTTGTGACCGAAACCAAGGTCTTGCCATCGTACTCCTTCAGCTGCTGGACGCAGTACTCGTCGATGGGTTCCACCATGTACAGTACTTCGTATCCCCTCTTCTTTACCCTCTCAACGAAAGCGGAGTTGGAAACCTGTTCCTTGCTTTCACCGGTGATGTAGTAGATGTGCTTCTGGTTCTCCTTCATCCTGGACACGTAGTCCTTCAGCGAAGTCAGTTCGTCGCCAGAAGCCGAAGTGTAGTACCGCAAGAACTCCGCCAACTTCTTCCTGTTCGCGTGATCTTCGTGGATTCCAAGCTACAAAACAAAAAATTACACAAATCAATTCCCTGCACTTTAATATTTCGTTACCTTCCTTGCGAGGACCATCACGGTTACCTTCATGTTCTTCGAGAACTGCTCGTAGAACTTCTTGTAGTTTTCCTTGTCTTCAGCAACCTCATCGAACAGCTCCACGCATTTCTTCACCAGGTTCTTGCGGATCACCTTCAGGATCTTGCTCTGCTGCAGCATCTCTCGGGAGATGTTGAGGGGAAGGTCTTCGGAGTCTACGACACCCTTCATGAAATCTAGAGTTAAACAAAAATTCAGTTACTTCCCCATTTGATTCAAAACGCTGTGCCCGTTGAATGAAACATGATTCAACAGGCCCAACGGGAAAAGCCATTACAAGGACCACTTACTGAGGTACTCTGGGATCAGTTCATCGCAGTTGTCCATGATGAACACCCTTCGCACGTACAACTTGATGTTGTTTTTCCTCTTCCTGTTCTCGAACAGGTCGAAAGGAGCCCTCTTCGGGACAAAAAGCAGAGCCCTGAACTCGAGCTGTCCCTCAACGGAGAAGTGCTTCACCGCCAGATGGTCTTCCCAATCGTTGGTGAGCGACTTGTAGAATTCGCCGTACTCCTCCTGGCTTATGTCGTCGGGGTTCCTGGTCCACAAGGGTTTCGTCTTGTTCAGTTCTTCGTCATCCACGTACTTCTCCTTGATCTTTTTCTTCTTCTTCTTGTCGTCTTTCTTCGATTCCTTGTCTTCGTCCTCATCCTCCCCGACGTCCTCTATCTTCGGCTTCTCCTCATCATCTCCGGCACCCTCCTTCGCTTCGTCGTCTTTCTTCTCCTCTTCTTCATCTTCGTCGTCGCTTATCTCCTTGTCACGTTCCTTCTCCACCAGCAACCTTATGGGGTAACCGATGAACTGGCTGTGCTTCTTCACAACGTCCTTCACTCGCTTCTCCTCCAGGTACTCCGCCTGGTCTTCCTTGAAGTTCAGCACTATCTTGGTTCCTCTGCCCAGTGGTTCACCTGCAGCAAATTCATCCACATTTTTAATACTTTCTTCCATTTTTTAGGATCAACAAATGCATTATGAGGGAGTTGAACAGGCACATTACTCACCAGGGTCATTCCTGATGGTGAAAGAACCACCAGCGGATGATTCCCACACGTACTGCTCATCATCATTATGCTTGGAGTGGACCTGGACCTTGTCAGCAACAAGGTAAGCAGAGTAGAAACCCACACCGAACTGTCCAATCATGGAGATGTCTGCACCAGCCTAATAAAAACCAATTAACAAGTCATTAAGTCGATGGACAAACATCATTAAGTAGTCATGTACAACATTTTTTTTGTCTTAAATTATTATAATATACCTGCAGTGCTTCCATGAATGCCTTGGTGCCAGACTTTGCAATGGTACCCAGGTTATTGACCAAGTCGGCTTTGGTCATCCCAACACCAGTGTCGATGATGGTCAGAGTATTTTCACTCTTGTTTGGGATGATCTTTATGCACAGTTCCTTCCCACTGTCCAGTTTGGATGGGTCAGTCAAACTTTCATAACGGATTTTATCCAAAGCCTATAAGCAAAACCAGGACAAATTTTTAAAATGCAAATATTTCGGCATTGTACTATAATATATTCCAATATTAAATACAGTAGTTTTTGATAAATTAGTAAATAGGTTTATTATTCCTCATTTCAATATTTTAATTACGGACTATTATCTTAATTAGTAAATAAATACGTAATGTATTCCTCATATAAATATTTTAATTATAAACTTACATTACAAATTTAACTTAAATGAACTTACATCAGAACTGTTTGAAATCAATTCACGCAGGAAAACTTCTTTGTTGGAATAGAAAGTGTTGATGATCAAGCTCATCAACTGGGCAATTTCAGCCTGGAAAGCGAAAGTTTCCACATCTTCCGTCGCAGTTTCCATTTGTTCCGGCATCTACAAAAAGAAAAATCCGAATATTTAACTCGAACGAAGCCGGGAAATGAAAATCAGCCTAAATAAAACTTTCGAAAATTCCCGCCATTTTTTCCCGCGACCGGTAAGAAACGAATGAACGCGATAATATGCACGTAATTGAAAAGTAGATGCTAGTAAGAAATATACCTTGGACGATAAAGCCGTGGGAACGGTAATTATAAGGACAAAGGCTTTTGTAGCAGAGACGAACGAAGCGTACTTTCACTTCGCCGACAAATTCACAAAGACGCGTTTGGAGGTGCGGCATTCGGTATTTATAGGCCCGCCCCCTTCACCGGCGCCAATGGGAGATTCCAGAACGTCGAGAAGATTCTCGAACTTTCTGGCGTGCAAAAAACTTTCATCCGGTTCCGGGAGTGTTGCCGAAACCCTCCGTTTATCCCAGTTTTGCCACGCTGTTTACGAACATCTTTTCAAATAAAACGCGTCACATCCGCCGATAAACTGTTAAATTCGCTAAAAGCAGAAACGATATACAAATGCCACTCTTGCTAATGCTAACAGCTTTAATTTGTGTAATCCACTCACGCTTTTCAACACTTTTTGAATGATTATTTTGGCGTAGAATTATCTCGAGAATTAATTATATGCTTTCGTCGGCTTTGTTTTGTATAGCTAGTGTATCTAGATTTTTATTGTAGATTATAATAGTTGGATTCATGAAGTAAATTTGGCAATTTTAATTAAATTATTTAAATGCAGGAGTTCCTCGAAATTCTGCTTTCGCCGTTAGGCCCCGCCCACAAGCCAAAATAGCGTCGATATTTATATATCCGCAAAGCTGGACAATTGAAATAATAATAACGCGTATCAAATTCGACGTTTAATAGTTTTATTACGAATTCACAATGCAAACGAAATAATAATACAATAATTCTGATGAAACCGAGTTAGTTAAGGCAATCTCCGCTAGATGGCAGCATCGATATCGAGTCGGTGGGTAGCGGCGACGGAAGAAGAGCGGAAACGATGGGAGCGGAAACCGCAACCGGTTGGGAAGATGGCGTCGAATGGCGAAGATGAGCGCGTCGGTCGTTGATTTCGGTGCGGAAAATCGTGAAAATCGCGTCGTCAGGATGCGGATGCTGTGGTGAAGTGTTGCGGGGCGAGTTCCGACATGGCCCAAGCTATGATGGACGGCGTGGTTTTGCCTTTGGCGACGGAAAACTCGGAAGAAAATGCGTCATCGTCGCCCGATAGCCCCGAGTTGCAAGCGTGCAAACAAGAAATGCAGCAGTTGACGTCTCAGCTGAGAGAGAAACTGGCAGTGAACGGTCTGTACGCTTGGAGTGGACAAAACGGGTTGACTTTAAGCGCAAACGAACTGCATTCAACGGCTTCTTGTTGCCAGTGTTCCTCTACTCCTTCCCCTACTCACAGCACCAGCCCCCTATTGAGCAACAGTGGAAGCACCAGGACAAACTGTACTTTTCTAGAAGAAGAGAAACAAGAAGACGAGGATGAGGAAGAGGAGGACATAGAGGAAGACGCTGAAGTCCAGTATGTGGCCTACAAGTCAGAGCTGCAGATGGGGGACATCATGCGACTTATCCAGAAAGATCTCTCAGAACCTTATTCTATTTACACGTACCGCTACTTCATTCACAATTGGCCAAAACTATGTTTCCTGGTGAGATATTGCACATATAGACACACACATACAATCACACAGTTTCCCCTAATGCAGTGTGACTAAAATAAAGTCACAACACTTGGTTTTTCTCCAAGGTTTATCATACAAGTACATTCAAACCTAGAACCCCATATTCCAAAAGCTCATGACTTACCATTGGACCATGCTGGCAGAGGCAATACAGTGAAATATTAACTGGTGTTATTGCTATTCGAATGATTTTCCCAAGTAAGATAAGGGGACACTGTTTCAAGATACCGAAACAGACCCTGGACGTGATGCGGCAACACTCCTCGCAGAGAGTTGTGGATGGGTGTAATGGTTTGCCAGCAGGAGGTATTGGAAGAGGGTAATGTGGAGGGTTTTAAGAAAAAATTTGGATGATCTTATAGGGAAGGTCTAGCGCAATTCTTGACCGGTGACCATTGCCGGTAACCTAGTTGGGTAATTTGCCTGTTGTTGCCTAGTAAGCCACGTGTTGTAATGCACTGGTTTACCTGGGAAAACAATGATTATTGCATTGTATAATACTGTATTGAAAGTCCAATACATGTTCTTCTTTGGGAGATGTGTTAGCGGTAATATCGCATCGAACGCGATTCGCAACGCGTGTGAATCTGTTGTCAGCGCCGCGTGAGCAGCATGTCCAATTTGGTCAGTGGACATTGAAACAGATTGAAGCTTACCATTGTGTAGGTAACATGTCACGGTTTGCATTTGCACCAGGCTGAGAGCTTATAAAACACTATTAAAGGTGAACTGACATGACTTCGTAAGATACCCTGAAACTTAACGTAAACGAAGAAAAACCATCCAGAAAGCAAATGTTGCAACAAAATCTCTGTGGAAATTAGTAGAAAAATATCATGTTAGTTCATCTTTAATGTTTTCGGCCTAATCATTCCTTAAATAAATATATAAATTGTAGGAACCATATTATTACAGTACACAATACATGTTTCATATACATACAGAGGTTCCTTTAGACACACACGTGGCTCATCATGAGCCATCAATTGATTTGGTTATGCTACAATTAGTTGGTTTGACTTCGGTGATGATGATGTTGATGGCTTGATATGTGATTCAATTCTTTGTTCCCACCATTTTCATGTGGATGTGATGAAATTGAAGGCAATGGCGGACAGCAAATGCGTGGGAGCCGTCGTATGCAAGCTTGACGTGCACAAGAAATTGGTACGGAGGGGATATATAGCAATGTTGGCTGTTGATGAGAAGTACAGGAAAAGGAAGATAGGTGACTAACTACATTGTGTTACCCGTTGAGCCGTATCGCGTCGAACAAATTTGAAACCCACCTTTCTTGTTGTACGCAGGCTCAAATTTGGTTCTGAAGGCAATCCGTGCCATGGTGGCTGACGATGCAGACGAGGTGAGATGAATGAGAGAAAAACCTGAAATATGCTAAATATATAGAAATTTAGTAAATGAGTAACTTGCGACGTAAATTACGATAGCGCAAAGTTGAAAATATGTGGAATCTCCCTGTAATGGCACCCCCTGGGATGTGGGATTTTACCTCTTATATTGGTATGTTCTTACAGGGAAATGCTCTTATAAAACACAAGTTTAATTATTTCTTCATTCCCAACGTTCTAAATAATATGTGTGCAAATGTTTTTCGCGGTAGTTGTGTCTGCGGTCAATAATTTGCTTTTCTATACAAAAGTGCATGCAGCCACGTGTTTCTAAAACCCTTTCTCACTAAAGCAATCGAGTGTTTTCTTGCTTCTTATTGGCTGACGGCTTCTTGCAATGAAGTCTACACCCTATTCAATTGCTTCATTGAAGCAATTTACTGTTCATTTAACAAGCGGAACATCACCGTAAAACCTGTGAATAACGGAAACCCATGGGACCGGACAATATTGCCATTATAAACAGGTTTTCTGCTATAGACAGTGATTTTATTATGGAAACTGCCTCCACATTACTAACAAATTTCAGTTTCACCCAGGTTTCTGATTCTGTCTGGTTCTGCTATTGACCGTAGTATTTTTAATTTGTTGAAAACCGCTGCGAGAAGTGTACGTAGACATTGTAAGGGTGAAAGATTCCTCACACTCACCTTTAAGGGTATGCCCTTATAGGGGAGCCACTATAGAGAGGTTTTTGATACGGTGCTGAGATTTCGCCATGCGGATGAGCACTGTAACGCGGTATTTCATGTCAGTGTTCTTCTGCGCAAGTAGGTGGTGCTGGAAACGGAGATCACCAATAAGCCGGCCCTTCGACTCTACGAGAACTTGGGATTTGTGAGAGACAAACGACTGTTTAGGTACTATCTTAACGGCGTGGACGCCCTTCGGCTCAAACTCTGGCTCCGATGATTACTCCGCGGTGACCGTGCCCGATGATGGTCTTCTGGTTTCTCGCCGACACGTGGCCTCCCTGCCGTATTTTTCCCTTTTTCCCCTGTCCACAAATCTCTTCGCTGGCATTTTTTGTCCACTCTCCAAATTTTGCAAATAAGACAATTAACGTACATGCTGAAAGTGTTTCTTGTTTGCCAATCTCTTACCAATCGAAGAAAGTACGTACGATGATGATGATTGTGCGGTTGTACGCTTTAGCTAAGCTCAAAGATTTTTGAGTTCGGTTGTTTAACTTTATATAGGTTCACGGTATATAGTATACATATATTTATGGCGATTTTTATTCTTTGGAAAGAAATGGCCAAAAAATACAATATTATAGAATAAAACTAGGAAGGACCGCTGTGCGCGTGTCCAAGTAAGATTTTTGTGTTTGCTGATTTTTAATGTATTTGATTCTTCAGCTGGGCTTTACACCACGTGAGTGTTAAAAACAATATTTGGAAAAATTACACTTTACAGAAAAGGGAAACCAATGCAATTGTAATTTTTTCAATTTCCCTGGAATTTTCTGTAAGATTGTCTTTTTCTTTACCTCTTTTTTCTTTTTCAACCCCAAGGTAAAAGTACTGTAAGAACATTATAAATAATGTAAATACGTTTGAAAAAGTGATTTCTCGAGCGAGAAGAAACTTTACGTAAAACCTACGGTAAAACGAAGTCATTTCAGGTGATATATAACGTAATGAGGAATTAATAATCCCTGTGCTGTAAGCGGTGTGCCGTTATATTCCCCATATATTATGATTATTTTTTTTGTCAAACACTTTGTTGTCATACTTTTTTGTTGTGAAATGAGTTTATGTAAGTCACACTTCGGTTGAAAACATTTTATTCCCCCAATTTCAAAGTGTGTTTGAAGGGGTTTCCGCTAGCGGTGACTTTACCGAAACTACATATTTGACCCTAAATATGTTTTAAACATTTTCCATGTTGTGTATTGTAATTTTGGTGACGTCATATTGTGTATGAAATATGTTAGTGTTGAGTTAAATTGATAATATTAATTTATGAATTCAAAACTTTCATTAATATTGTCAAATTAAAATGCCCTCAGTAAGTTTGCGTGTGTGTTTATCAGTTTAAAACCCTTTTGTTATTGCATTTAAATTCAATTTTAAGATGTTATTAGTTGATTGATAAATAAATAATGGTCACCATTCAATTTTAATGTTATTCCCTACACTTTATTTTTACGCATCTTCAACCCGGAAAAGTTTATTTTCTAGTAAGACGCGAATGCGTAAAAATAAAATTATTTTTATTGAATGTTAACACTGGTTTATTTTTCTGGTAAATAAAAAGGATATAGATTATAACCCAAACTAATTATTAATTTAATTAGTTGCTTTGCAGAGCTGCCCATCATTTGGGCTTATGTGAACCGATAGTTTGTTAACTTTCAGATTTTATTTTAAGAATGTCATACAATATTTCGAAAAAGTAACCCCGCTAGACTGTTAAGGATTGGCTGTAGTATTTATGTTTTCACTGGTTTTGGGAAAGCTTTAATCGTTTTCGTTCAAGAATGGTTTTTATAACCACCAAAAAAGCAGGGTTTTCCTGATACAGATACGCGAGGGCTACAAAACCATCTTACGCGGCTACGAGTAAGAATTTTTGAAAACAAATTAAACCATTGTTACTCCAGTCCATCCTGAAAAGCCTGGCGGAGTTAGTTTTTTGAAATAGAGCCTGGTATTTTTAAAATAAATTGTGTAAGTTTGGAAACCGGCGGTTTGCGGTCGCGGAGATCCGTAAAGTCACCGCTGATCGGTCGTAACCTTAGGGTGGAACATTTTGGACTGTGCAGTGGGGATTGTGACTTAACATAGCTCATTGAGCGATTTTTGCTGGTGACAATTTTGTTCACGATATTTGGGAATACGAGAAATCGAGTTGCCGCGAGAACGTAGAAAATCTACCTGTACAGATGAGAGTTGTTTTATTTTCACGGTCGTGTCTGAAGTTTGTCTTCATCCCGCTTATAAATTACGGCTTAAATGTAAAATGGATTAATATATATGTATGTATGAGATGAATTCTCCATAACCTGTATATGTTTTCATTATTTCTCGGGACTGAGATAATACGCCGTGCCGAAAACTTGCGCCCCGCGATCCGCGCAAGAGATTTAGATGTTTAGAGAGTGCTGTGTGTAGTTTAGATTTTCTTTTCCTTTGGAGAAAGAAATGTATAAGATTGTGGAAGGAATTAAGTATAAAAATGAAGGGATTATCATTTTTGTTTCCTCTGAATTTAACAAACCGCATTGCGATAAGCTGTTTTATCGAAAGGTTTGGAGCGCAATCTAGAAGAAAGTTTCTGGGTTTTCTAGACATTAAACTCTGCAAATACTTGTATTATATAACATCTGACATAAAACTACAAGATTGTGTTTATTTCGAGGCAGGTGGCAGCCGGCAATGAGTTTGATTCTGCTATTCGGAGCTTTTCGCGGACAAAAGTTTCCGCGATAAACTTTTGCTTTTCCAATAGAAGAATTCAAAATCTAGTGTGTTATTTGAGTGTCAGATTTTGTACATTACATCCCGGCAAAATGCTGTAGTTCTTATTCCGATTTAAAAGAAAAATTAAAAATGAAATTAATTTGGCTTGTACAACGCTATATAATTTTGAAATGTCGGTTAAAATGCATTTTAGTTGGGAATAAAATAATTGTTTTGTTGTTACTGTCTGTATGTAACTTTTTCTTAACATTTTTATCAACTTCTCCACCCTTTCAAATTCATATTTGGTTCTGACAACATTGACATCATTCATGAACGGCCCCTCTTTCATCTATTTATCCGCAAAATACTACAAATAACGGGATTGGCAACATTGCAGGGAACGCCTATATGGAATATGCGCGAGTGCGGCCCGCGTTCGCAACTTTCTCTCGCGAGATAAGGTTGCGCGCAATATTTTATCGCCAGGCAATGCTTAGCTTACGTGTCACGTGATCCGGTATTGCAC
Organism: Glomeris marginata; assembly: GCA_034696005.1. Taxonomy (NCBI): domain Eukaryota; kingdom Metazoa; phylum Arthropoda; class Diplopoda; order Glomerida; family Glomeridae; genus Glomeris; species Glomeris marginata. The sequence goes on along the minus strand of JAQFZQ010000144.1, from coordinate 5,136 downwards.
CGGATAATGTTGCGTGCAAGAAAGTTGCGGCTGGTGCTATACGTGTTCGCAGATTTCGTAGATTCGGCATGGCGGACGAACCGACGGATGCTAGTGTCGGTACGTGAATTATTATTCGTTTATTTACTGCTTCTTCGTTGAAATTTAGTAGTTCTAACTATTTTTAAACGTTTGTGTGTTTTTTGGGGGAAATCTACGATATGAAATGTAAATTCTTTCGAAAAGAATTTTTGCTTGGAATGTGTGTCATGATGCTGGCGATTTTTATTTTGTTCGTTTCATTGTTATTTTGTTTTTGATTGGTTCTGGCCAGCTGTAATGCGGCATTTGTATATATGTGACATGTTTTTTCAAGCTATGGTTGAGTTCTTTTCACTTTTTTAGGATTGTGGGCGTATCTTTCGAAACGAAATGTGTGAAAACTCACAGGCATTTGTGATAATTTTAATTTCAAATAACCTGGCAAACCAAGTAAAGTATTGTAAATTTATTCTAAATATGTTCAATGTTATGTATGAAATGCATAAACAGTTTTATAAATGTGCAGTTAAATGTCGAAATAATTATTAAATAAACCATCTCTCTAATTATACGTAAATATTTAATTATGAAATGACTGTCCCTAGTGTAATATCATAATGATAGACCATTATTTTAATTATTGAAGTCAATGTCCCATTTCATGATGAATTTAATTTATTTTATTTGTAGATTTATTTAGTAGATTTCTTTACTAAAAACCCTGATTATTTTGAAATTCTTACTTTAATTTAACTAATTATTTAATTAATTAAAAGCTGTTCTAATTGAAAATCTAATAACTTCATTAATATTATAGTGATATGTCTAACATAATAAATTAAATGTACAATTATATGTTCCATAATTAATTTATTAAACTTGTGCATTGCTTTGTGTCACTTTGCATTGTATTATGATATGAAGGTCAATAACAATCCACCCTAAATCTGTTTTGATCTTAGTAGTATTATAATTAAGGAATTTTAATCCATTTAGAGTTTTACAATTCATCCAACAGATGTTTTTTTAAACCTACTAATTTTTGCTATTACTTCTTAAAATTATATTTCATCAAATTTCTCTCAAAATATTCCTGAAATTTCACTAGATAACAAATATAGATGTAATATAAGTAATTGTGTGAATTGATTGGTATGAATCCAATGATAAACAAAGCAATGAGTCACAAATATAACTCAATATCGATCTGCCATAATTATTCCTGCATATGCAATATGAAATTGTTTGTGAATATTTTATATTCAAAAATTTGAAATCATAATATTCAATTTATGCAACAGGAAATTGTATTTTTGTTAATTTAGTAAAATGTCAGTGGAAATATAAATGATTTTACATATTTCTTTGTTCAAACCTTTCAAACACAGTCTACATCAGCGCCATCTTTCGGCCATTCATAATTTATTGCACCTTAAGGCATTAAAATACACTTATTATAATGGTTATGATGTCATAATAAATCATATTTTAGGTTTAATGCATTACAAATGGGTTTATATATTGCATTGTATTAATCTAAATTCAGTTTAGGGAGTGTTTGTAATTTAATAATAAGGATAATGTATTTATAGGAACTTGTCCCACATCAAGTTGGACTTTGTAATTTGATTTAAAAATAATCCATTGTCAATTATGATTACAATCAGCCCAGTAAACACTTTTCCTACATTTTTTAAAATCAGGAATAACTGTTATATTAATATTAGACTGGAATAAAGTTCAATGCATGGGAAATATGAAATATTACATTGCATACTAATCTTTGAAAATGTAACAGATAATTTTATCAATTTAGTATTTATCTTAAATGTCAATGTCAGACAACTTCTTATCATATTGTTATGATTGCTTCTGTTTGAGTGGCTTTTATCTAAGTTTAATATTTTCACAAGTGATGAGTCAAAATTTATTTTAAACTTATAGTAATATTATTTGTTCTAAGATAAAGTGTGAACACTTCCTTTAAAAATTTAATGTATTTATTGATTGTTCAAAGTAAAAGTTATAAAAAGACTACAATATATTGTGTATACATATGTTATCTATTGCGGAAATAACTTTATACTGTAAAAAGTTCAAGAATTTTGAAATTCAGAACCGGAAATCCCAGAGTTTTTTGTTTGTTTTTGTTTTTTGCACTCCTGAAAAAGTTAAGTTAAACGGATTTCTTCTTGTTCCTTATTATCATATTATATTTTTATACAATTGTTATACAATAGAAAACAATGAAACAAAAAAGATAAAACACTTGACAGGTATTTATTTAATCCTTTGTTTGGTTAAGGGGGAAGTTGTACCCCACCTAAAATTGAATAATGGACTCGGCCAACATAAAGGGAGGGAAAAAATGAACAGGTGAAAAATAGTAAAACTGGTCTGGAAAATTGTATCGTCACCAAAGTAGAAAGCTGTTGTGTATCGTTGCACTTGGATTAAAATCTATAACAGCTGCTGGAATTTACTGTGAAGCGTTTATAATAAAAAGACAACAATGAAAGTGAATGGGACAGAAAATGGTGGTAAGCGCCATCTTGTTTCTTTGTTTTTTTCCCTCCAAAAATTTGTAGACTAATATTTACCAAGAAAAATAAATAATTCGTTTGATTTTATGTAAGTATATACTGAATGCTAACATTAATTTATTTTTTGGATATGTATATTTTTATAGGGGATTAATTTATCTATAAAGTGTATGAAAATTCGGCCAGAAAATATATTTCAGATAAGGAATCACAGAATGGAAAAATACAGGGTGGGAAGTAGACTATATATAAGGAACTAACCTGAAAAACCAGGAATTAAATTTTAAAAGAAATGCTGATTAGGAAAATTAATTACCTAAATTGAAATCAATAAATATTCTGTATTTATGTTTGGGTATTGAATTAATTTGTACATACTGTATTAATACTGGACATTATAATTAATGTTTATCAATAATTTATTGTAATCCTGGAAATATTCAGGGGATTACAGAAATTAAAAATATTGAACAAATGTTGCAAGTTTCAAAACTTGGAAATAGTATTTTAGGATGTAAACTTGTAAAAATTTTAAAATAACAATTTTCGTGTTGTTGGTTAATTACATTATATAGTACATTAGTTACATAATTAGTAATATTATGTTATGAAGGTAATTTATGTTAATTAAGTTTGTTATTAGAAACAATGGCACAAAATGGTGATTTTCTCATTTTCCAAGTCATTATTTTACAGTACATATTTTATTACAATGCAATATTATAGTTCAAACACATATTATGAAACCATACAAATGACTGCTCACACTGTGTGACACATAATGGTTTCTTTAATTTAATTATGTATTAATAAATGAAGTGTTTTCCATTTTAAAAACTTGCATTTTTCATGTAATATGTGACATTTGGAATTTTAATGTACATTTCTGTAAAGTTGATTATTTTATAATATTGTGGTTAATAATGTCAATAAGTTGTTTGTTTGTTATATACTGTAAAACTTTGGTATTTTGCTGTGTAGGTGATTGAAATCGAGGACAAATCCCACACTGTGCTGTTTGGACACATTGCCAATTTTATTCTCATAAATAACCACTCCCACACACTTTGAACTTTTGATATTTGAATGCATGTAAATGCTATTTAATTCCATTGTAACCATGTCACATGTTATTATTATCTGTTGTGTTTGTGTACTTTCTAAATTCTGCTCTAAATGCCATGTAAAATAGCAATGACACTATAAAATTGATGGTTTCCTTTACTGCAGCGCCACCTGGTTGGCGAGTTGCCTCATTATATATTTATTTACCATGTATACAGCAAATTAAACAGTATTAAATACATGATTATGTTTGATTAAATCTTGTTTACATGAAAGGAAGTAATTTACATGGGATAATTGTGTTTTTCTTTGTTGTTTGGGACGCCATTTTGTTTTCACAAGGGTTGAGACTAAATTTAGAGCATTTAAATGCTAATGGGAAATGCAAATGAGTTTGTCTTCAGTTGAAGTTATATAAGGTAAATCTGAAGTTAGGTTTTGCAGTGTGTAGGATGTTTTTGTTTACAAGTCAATGTGGATGTTGGGGTTTTTTAAAATGAGGATTTAATTCGAGTCACGAAGTAGAAATACAAGTATTTTACAGCTTTGAAAACACAGGAATGTAAAAAATTTCATTGTTGTAATATGCTGGGCCAAAAGTTGAAGTATGCTTTTTGTAATACAATAATATACATGTCGGTATCCTGAAACGTGTTTTGCATAACTGAAAATGTAAAGTTTGTAATTTGTGAAAATTGCTGAACATATTTTATAGTTTGTTTTAGAACTTTTTGTAGTTTTTGCATGATTTATTTTGGATTTAAATGTTTTGAGTTTAACTTTTTTGGATAAGAATTAATTAGAAAGTACATAAGGAAAACATTGTAGTAATAGTAATAGTTATTGATAGGAATGGTATACAAGTTTTGAAACTAAAATAAAAAAAATCTAATGGAATGTAATGAAATTTAGCAAAAAGTTAGGAAAGTTTGTAAAATATAATTGGAAATATTTGAAAAAATTGGTAAATGGTGTATAGTTAATTTGTAACAAAAAATAGTGGAATTTAGGTAATAGTTAATAAAGTGTAATGGAATTTAAGTAAAAGTTAATGAAGTTTACATTTATTTCAGCTTTAAATAGTTAATTAGTAATTAATTACATTATAAGTAATTAATGTTAATTTTAAAGGGAACTGGAAATTGGAAATTAAATGTGCAAATAATTTTCAAAATATGTTGAATAGTTTGCTTATTAATCAATAAATTTAAACAATGTGGACAAATAATTTTAAGTGTTTTTTAAGTGTGGTTATTAGGTTTTTAGGTTTTTATGCAAGGAAATTACATAATGTTTTATTCTACTGACCGAGTTTTTTTATTTGCATTTCTTATAACCCTATAATTCAGAATTTAATAATAATAATAATGACATGACAAGTGCAATGACTCTTTCACTCTATAACCTAATTTTAGTCATTCAATTATGTAACCATGGAGGTTTATTATTATGGAGAGGCAAGCAGAGCGCCATGGATGCAACCCCACCTCAAAGCCGGCAGGTGGCG